>WOGZ01000028.1:0-212102 GCA_009733775.1 Alectoria sarmentosa
CATGGTACGGGTATCGCAGTCACGGAACGGGCATCGCAGTCATGTAGCCAGGTAGCCATGGTACGGACATCGCAATCACGTATATATGATACGGGCATCGCAGTCATGTAGCCAGGTAGCCATGATACAGGTATCGCAGTCACGGAACGGGCATCGCAGTCATGTAGTCAGGTAGTCATGGTACGGGCATCGCAGTCACGTATACATGGTATGGGCATCGTAATCATGTATCCAGGTAGCCATGGTACGGGCATCGCAATCACGTAATTATGACATAAACATCGCGATCATATATCTTGAGAGCATACGAAAAACTTGAAGAGAATAATGAAAATGTAAATGTAAATAATGATGAATTTTAAAACATCTCCGGATATCTCCGATAATCTCCGTATACATTTATATCGCAATTGTTGAAAACATGTTGAAAACATGTTGAGAACAAAAACATGTTGAAAAGAAAAACATATTGAAAACAAAAACATGTTGAAAATATGTTGAAAACATGTTGAAAGTATGTTAAAAGTATATTGAAAATATGTTTAAATTATGTTGAAACTGAAGTTTATTAAAATATTTTTAATAAAATATTTATATCGCAATTGTTGAAAAAATGTTGAAATAATATTGAAAATTTGTTATAAAAAACACGATTATGAGAATTTTTGATTAATTGTTGATTAAAGTAATTGTTGATTAATTGTCGAAAAAACATTATATTTAATATACGATTAACATTATAATACGATTAAATTTCAAATAATAATATGTTACGTTTGAAATAAATTTAAACAAAACTTAATGTTATTATATTTTCGAAAGATTTTAACAATGTTATATATTTGTTGAAAAATAGTTATTATAAACATTTATGTAATTACTTTTTGACAAAGTATTTAATTATGCTAGTAGCCCCTTAAGATATTAATTATATTTCTTATCGAGGTAAATTTAAGCGTCTTAAATATTCTTCTTTTATAAATTAAAATAAATTTAAACGTTTTCGCATCTTTACGTTTTTTATATCTTTAAACATTTTTTAAAAAGAATTTCGAGCTTAATTCAAAAGAGTTCGATTAATAAAACGCATTTTCGAACACGATTTTTTTTTTATAATCAAACCTTAAATAAAATTTATTATTAATTTAAAACGCGCTCGGAAAACAAAAGACGCGATTATATATTTGTTTATTTATTTAATAACATTATAATTCTCGATAATTTTATTCGCGAATTTTTTTTCGAATCAATTAATAACGAGAATCTTTTTAAAATTATCGTTTAATTTCTTAAATTCAATTCTCTTATCAACATTCAAATTCTTTATACTTTTAATAACATATCAAAATTATTATCATATTTGAAAAAATCGTCGATGTGAAATTTAATAATGATTTTCCGTTTTATATTAAAAAGCTTAAAAGATTTAAAAGTTTTCAGATATGATTTTGAAAAATGCGACAATTTTTTACGTCGTAACGTTTTATCAAATTTATTAAAATGAAACAAAATGAGACTTTTGTCATATTTGTCATTTTTGAAAACATTTCATTTAATGAATTTATGATAATAATCGATATCGTCGAAGAGAAACGAGTTAAATGAGATTTGGAATATAAATTTTACATTAATATCATTAAAAATCGGTTTGAAAACAATTTGTTTATAAATTATAAAGACCAGATCAATGTATATATTTTGTAAAATATTATTTATAAAAATAATAAGTTTAAAGGCTTTAATACATTTAATGATTTATATCGTTAATTGCTCAAATTAAATCTTAATTAATATAAAAATATAATTGACTTTATCGCTCGGTTTAAAAACATTCATAATAACATTATCAATTTGTTATTTAAATTGAAATTAAAAATAATAATTTTTTTTTTTTTTCACACGGGCTTGAATAAGGCGAATAACGTTTATTTTATTTATTATATTCAAAATTATAAGTTTATAAATAATGTTAATATCGAGACAGTTTATTTATTGAAATACGTTATCATTCGATTTATTTAAATTGTAATTAATTTCTTTTTTGAGCATTAAGAATTTACTTTATCTTTATGTTCGCCGTTTAACGCCCTTTTCATTTTATCATTTCAATTTTAAAACATATCATCATTATTGAATTTTAAAAAAGCGTTGTTTTTGATTTTATTAATAAAATCATTTAAAAACTTATCAAATATTATATTTATTATAAAAAGTATTATTATATCAAAGCGAAATGCGATAAATTTTTTGATAAAAATCGTTAAAACAATTTTAATAATAATTTTAACGATAATGATAATAAAAGAAATAACGATAATAATAATAATAATGATAACGATAAATTTAAAGACAAAAAAAACAACGATCGAAAAAATGATAAATTTAATAACAAAAAAGGTCGTCGCAAAAATTAAAACTTTATCGAATTTTTTAATAATCAAAAAAAATCATGATTGTTTTTACGATTGAAATAAACGATTTATTATTTTCGCGATAAACGATGAATTGTGTTTATTTTCAATATTTCACGTTTAATAAAAATTGCTTTATGCAATATCGGGTTTTTGATTTTAAATTAAACGATATTCGTTTCATTAAGGATATTGAAAACGCTCGCATTTTTATTAACATCGATAAAATACATATTAATATCATTATCGATAATTAAAAAAAGAAATTTATTTTCACGAATGTTTTTTTTATTTCAAATTTATTTTTGAATTTAATTTTTTAAGAATAATTAATGCGTAATAACATTCAAATGAAATTTATATAAAATAACATTAAATTTGATAATTATAATACCTTAAAGGGGCCAAGCGTCCGCAAAATAAAGGGTTCACGATTCATATAAAAAAGGTTACTCGAGAATCTCCGTCCGCAAATTATTCTATATTTATCAACTTTTAAAAATGATTTTAAACGTGTTCTGACAACGCATTTCATCAAATAACGTATACAAAAAAATATAACATCAATAAAACGTCAATTCGAACACATTATTAAAATGACATTTTGAAAAATATATTATAAAATGTCGTTATACTCTCTTCGCATATATTTTTAATAACATATAACGTAAAATGAAGATTTCACAGCACGTTAAGCGAGATTTAATGAAACGATGCTCACAACGAGAGATATTATGTTTGAATTTAAAAAATAATCGACAAGAAATTATGCAGTTTATTAAAGTACTTTATATAATCGCCCTTAAAATGATTATCTTATTTATTTATTTTCTTATCTAAAGTATAGTATCTTCTTAAAAAAATATTTATAAAAAGAATCGTTGCGTATACATTATTAAATAAGAATTTGTTTGTGTGCAACAACATCGAAAAAAAAAAAACATTCTGATTTCATTGAGATTTGAACTCAGGTCCTTGATGATATTAACTCATTTTTCAAAAGACGTTATTTTTAAAAAATGAAAATAAGTCTAAAATCATCACGCTCTGCCGTTGAATTACGAAATCGATGAATAAAAAATGACTCTTATTTAAATTAATATATCAAAATTACGCGCATAATATAAAAGAAGCCTTTTTTATTCGTTTTCGTATTTCAGTGAGGCTTATACGCTTGTCATAAGAAAAGATTATTAAATATTATCAATCTCTTTTTTTTTTGAGCATAATATTCATAATTATTCTGATACGTTATTTTCACAATCGTCGACATTATATATTAATCTTGAAAAACAATTCAGAAAAGCGGATGCGCACTTATTATCTTATATTATCAATTTCTTTTACATTCTTATTCTCTTTTAAAAACATGTTATTTTATTATTTTATTATTCTTTTATTTTTTGTTAATGTGTATTATCGATTTTTTAAATGAAGAGTTTAAATTCGAATGATAAAAGAGAATCACGAAAATAGGGTTTATATTTGCAAACATAACCTTCATGTTATTCAAATTAATTCTTCAATAAAAAAAAGAGCGACATTTAACAATTTAATATTAATATAACAAAGTCGCTCTTCTGACGTTTGATTTCTTGAAAAAACTTTACATAAATATATATTTTCTATAAATAAACAGTTTTTATAAAAATGTTATATTTTATATTTTATTATTAAAAAAAATTGCGCGCAAGAAGCAATACGCGAAGAAGCAAACATTTTTTATATATGTAAAAATAATAATGTTTATTTATAATTGATTTAAAAAACAAATTAAAAGCGATAATCAAAATGTAAAACAGTGTTTAAGCAAAAATCATAAATGAAAGTATATCGTTTATACACTTTTGTTATTGACGTTGAGCATAAATAATCTTTCACATATTTATAAAAAGCGATCTCAAAATAACAACATCTTTAGAAATGTTATAGATGTCGTTATTAGATTTGCGATTTTCAATAAAGATGTGTTAATTAAAGTTTTCAATTTTATTATCTCTTGCTGCACCTATTTAATGTATCTCGAAAAATTCATTTTAAAATGATTCGTTAATTATTTAATATAAATAATCGATATGCGATGATAACAATGCTCTTATTTCGTTAAATATTAATTAATAACATATAAAAAAATAATTTATAAAAACAAAAGCGATGAAAAAAGTTGACTCTTTATAACATAATAAAGTTTTTTTGATTCTTATTTAAAACATTTTATAAATTTGTTTCATTAAGTGAATATCGTCAAAGCAAATTCGTTTTTAAATCATTTTATCGTATATTATAAAAATCGCCTATTTCGCAAAATAAATGTTATATATTATAAATTTCGTAATGCAATATCTCCGTCTCGACGCAAAATAATTTAATAAGTTTTTATTCAATAATAAAACAAAATGCAATAAAATATAATATTCTCGTAAAATCATAATAATAAATGAAATAACGTTATATAAATGTTGAGAAAAACAAATATGACAACTTTTGAAACGATAAAAAAACTTCAATATAAGCAATCACATAAACAATCACATTTATTTTAAAAACGAAATTCCCAAAAAAATATAATTAACATCACGATTTAATTTTAATAAATCAATAAATTCTTATCGATAACGACGTTTTTTCGATTCGACACGCACGAAATCCTTCATTTTTATATAATATTTATCGAATTTCGTTATAATGAAAATTCATATCAAAAACGAATTGCGATTATATAAAAGATTATATAACATTTGCGAATTCGTTTTTTAATTTAAATATAATTTACTTCTAATAGCAAAATTGATTCATATATTTAAAAATTCGTTAATAAATAATTTATAATAAAGTCGTAACGAAGAAACAAAGAATGATAATGAAATAATTTATTTTTAAAATAAAAATGAATTATTGATTTTTTATCAAATTCGATAATATTAATATATTCGTTAACGAAATCAAATATTTAATTAAATATATTAAAAGAATATTTTAATATAAAGAACCTTATAAGCGGCGTATATTCAATAATGTTTTCAATAATATCGCTTTTATTATTTTTAATATAATCATAAATCTTTAATTATGAATTATTAACATCGATATCAAAAAAAGCGAAAAATATAAAATTATATCTTCATATTTTAAATCGAGCGAATTTTTCAATTGTTTTCATTTTAATTGATTTTATTATTGCTTTTTTTTTATTTTCAATTTTGTTTTATAATCGCATCTTCTCACATAAATTTAATGATTATTATATAAAACATCATTTTGAATTTAATTAAATACACAAAACGATAACGTATTTCAAATTTATCGAAATTCGCGCGTGTATTTATAAAGACGTTATTATTCTTCAATTCTTTTTTAAAAAAACCTTTCGCAACATTGTTTTTGATAGATTTGAAAAGAAATGTAACATGTTATATTTTATCGTTATCTTTCAATAAAGCGACTTTTTTTTCAAATTTTTAAAATTCTTTATCATCGACGTTATTGAATAATGTATTATGATTTTACACATATACATTAATCTTTTTCAATTAATAAATAACGTTAAACATATATAATCGAATTACGAAACGCAAATTCAAAGTTATTATCTTTATTTTTTTCGTCAAAATCATCGCGAATTAATGAAATAATGCGATGATTCTTTTGTGATATTAAGCGTTTAATAACGTTTTCTGCAATTTAAATGCGCAATCTTTTTATATTAATTTTACGCGTATTTTCATTATTATTTTTATTAAACGTCGATTTAATTATCGCGAGATTGAAAAAAGATTGAAATTGCGAATTTTTAAATGTATTATTTGTTTTTATAAATATGATGTAATAAAAATTGTGCAATGAACTTATATATTTGATTTCATACGCAAATGAATAACTTTGCTTTATCTAAAGAACGAAAATAATGAATAAATTTAAGATGAAAAAGTTCGAGAAAATGTTTTTCTCCGTTGAAACTTAACAACTTTAATCTCATTAATAAAACAATCGTTTTTTTTCAAAATTAAACATCGTTAAAATTATCAAACATATCGCAATTATATCATAAATATTATCGTTATAAAGCATACAAATCAATTTCCTGATTTAATTTATTTACGATTTTCACATAAATCATTTATTATCGTTCATTAACTCTTCAACGTATCTCAAAACGCTTAACATTTCTTCATTAATGTTATCATTTTTTAACATTTATGACACATCGAAAAAAAGCAAAATTTAATACATTCAAAACATAAAAAAATGCGTACGTTAATAATTTATATATGATAATTCGAGAACCTTTTTTTTAAATATAATATTAAAAACTTAAATTATTTTATTATTTATAATCTTAAATTAATCATTAAAAGAGATCTCAAATATATAAAATACGATCAATATATGTTATTAATCAATATAATAATTTTAAAATAAATCAAATAACATAAATTATTACGTTTATAAAATGAAATATAAATATATTTGAATTTTGAAAATTGAAATATATAAATGCGCTTTCTTCGCCTTTTTCAATTGCGTAATATTAATAATAATAATAAAATTATATTAATAACATTACGACAACGTGCATTATGATAATTTACATAATAATTATTCAACATTTTGATTTATAATTCCGATATTGATATGATTTTTTTAATCATTTTCATAACATTTTTAAAATTAACGATTTTATTTTATGTTTTCAAATCTTTTTCTTCAATCGCTAATAACATTTATATTTTTTATTTAATTTTCGACGTTTTTAATCGTATTGTGTGATCAATTGCGTTTTTATATTTACATTTTACACAATAATTATTAAATTTTAAATTTTTACGTTTAACTTTTTCGTTTTTCATTATGCGATAAATTATAAATTTATCGAAAATATAACGTCGACGTAAAAGATTAAAAAGTGATTAATTATAAAATATTGAAAATTTAATTTCGAAATTTAAATCCGTTATTTAAAAGCGATAACGCATAAATGAATTTAAATCAAAAAATGAGCATAAATGATTTGATTATGAGATGGATATGTTTAATAAATCTGTGAAAAGTATTGAAAAAAACGATATGTTTACATTATTTAAGGTTGTTGTTGATAACAATATAAATGTGAATTTTTCGATATTAACGCGCGAACTTTTATTAATGCTAATTTTTTAAAACGTTATTTTTATTTTTAATAATCTACTCGAAGGCATTAAAATAATGATAACGAAAAATTCAATACACGCAATTTTGATCAATAACATTGATTTTTTATCATCAAATCTCATTATCATTATTTTATTCGATATTTTTTTATTTTTTAAATCTTCTTAATAAGACTTTTCAAATAATTTTGATAAATTAACATAAAACGAATTTATTATATTTTTTAATTCAAATATTTTGTCTTTTTCATAACGTTCGTTTATAATAAATCATTTAAAAAAATATCGCACAAACGAGCAAATTGAAAAATGAAAACGTTTTTAATAATATTAAGTTTATAACGTGAGATTTTTGACATCATACGATAAAATTATTAAAATTTATTTGAGATATTTAATCTTTTAAAGAATCTATAAACGTTTAAAGATCTTTCACGTTTTATAATAACTTTTAAAAAATACATTAATGCGTAATTATCATTAATAAAATTATAATATTAAAAGATAAATATAATATAAAAATAATTTTCAATATAAAATAAATAAAAGAAAATTCGAATAATAAAAAATATAATGTATTTCTTCGATCTCATTAAGCTTTTTCAAATTGTGTTTTCATCGATTGAATTTCGCGTTAAGATTTATACGAAAATGATCTTTTTCGTTAATCAATTCTCTGAACTCTATCATTTTTTGATATGAATTTCATTTATCAAATTTTGTCTCGACGAATATGTCTTTTATTTTAATCAGACTTCGATTTTCCCCTTTAATGTCATTTATTATTATTATAAAATAAAAAATTATTTTTGTTAAAAAGATCGTAAATTTCACATAATATGAATTATTACAATTAACAAAGATAACATAATTTCGACGAAAACAAATTAAATTAAATTTCTCATTAATTTATTTTATGTTGCGAATGTTTTTGAATTTGATAAATCGGATTTTTTAATATTAATGAATTCAAATGTTAAAAAATTATTTTTATTAAAATAAGAAATCGTTTATTTTTATCGAAAACAGATTTATATTAAAGAAGTTGATATTTATTTTGATTATCGTTATAAAAAATCAAATGTTAAATTAAATAAAAATGTATTAGCGTATAAATCAAGATTCATTATACGTCAAATCTTTAAGCTTAATAACAAAAGTATACGTTTATTATAATTATCGATATTTATTCGTAAAGCATTGAAATTAAATATATATGATTATAAACATTTCATTAATTTCGCGATATCTTCGTATCTTTTAATCTTTTTTTTGATTTTCATTGATGCGTTTAACTTTTATCACAACATATATCGATTTTTAATAAAAATTTATATCATAATCGTTAATTTGAATTAACGAAAAAAAAAACGAAAAGTCAATATATTATTTTTAATATTTGATTTATATGTTAACGACTTTATAAATATAATCAAGATTTTGAAATTTGAATTAATAACTTTAAATCGTGATCTCAAAATCAACATCAATGATATAAAAACGTTTATATGCGTTTATATAATGACTTTCACAAAAGATATAAAACAATAATAAAAAAAATTTGATTTTATGTTTTTAATCGTTAATCGAGAATGTTTAAAATGTTTAATCATAAAAAAACAAAAAGCGAACTTAATTTTTAATATTGTTTTTAACGCTCGTTATCATCATCGAGTATTTAAATTATAAATGAATTAAAAAAAATGCGTTTTTGAAAAATATTAAATTTTTTTAAAATATAAAAATGAGATTTAAATAAATTTCGTTAATTAATATCGCATTATTTTTAAACATTATACAAAATAAATTTAAAGATATGATATATTTAAAATATATCGAAATTGTTAAATAAACGCAATATATGCTATTCGTTATCATATTTATTAACGTTAATACGAATATTTATTGTGTTAAATTTCGATATTTTTTTTTCTCATTTAATTGAAATCGTTTATAATCGTCAAAATATTATTTCATTAATTATTAAATGCAAAAATGCGATAAATTTTTTATTATTACGTTTTTATTTTTACGTATTTAATTATAATTTAAATGAATTAATTTTGTATATTTAAAAGTTGTAAAAACAATTATGTCTTCGACGTTGAATTTTAATAATATTAATTTAATAATTTCATATTACGTTATTATAATAAAAAGCAATATTATAATATTAATTCAAAATATAAATTCAATCGATCGAGAAAATATAA
The DNA here is from genome assembly GCA_009733775.1 of Alectoria sarmentosa. Classification (NCBI taxonomy): domain Eukaryota; kingdom Fungi; phylum Ascomycota; class Lecanoromycetes; order Lecanorales; family Parmeliaceae; genus Alectoria; species Alectoria sarmentosa. The sequence goes on from WOGZ01000028.1 coordinate 9,772, forward strand.
TATCGTTATTATTATAATCGAAAAAAACATTTCAAAGACTTTCTATGCTGTCATCCTTATAAGTTTTTCATTTGATAAGTAACCGCTTGACAGTCGATGTTCAATTAATTAATAATCGATTCGTATCGATTAAACAACGGTTGCTCGTCGATTTGAAATCGATTATTAATTAATTGAATATCGATTGTTAAGCGGTTGAAGAACGATTTAAAGATGAATAAAAAATTATCATTTTTTGTTAAAACGGATATCGGTTTTGAGCGGGTTATTAATAATCGTTGATAAGCGATTGATTTATCGTTGCTCAGTTATCGATCAGTTGTTATCAAATCGATACATATTCGATACATATTTATTGTTCAACTCTTCACTCTTATTCTCATAAATTCTTTTATAATCAACGATAAACTTTTATTTATATCGTTGAAAGTCATTTGCAATTAGCTTATAAATAATCGATATCTTAATCACATTTTAATAAATATCGTTTTTCATTATTCATTTATCAATTAGATTCGTTCGAAGCCTCGATAATATAAATGCTTTCATATAATAATTTTCACGTATTAAATATGCGTTGTTTTATAATGTATATGTGAATAAAAAGATTCAAGATGAGATTTGTGAGAGATTTTGATGAATCGTTTTTTTCGAAACATGTTTACACGATATTAATAATAAAAAATTTATATTTGTTATCTCGATATAAGTGCAAGAAACATTGCGTAAAATACGTTTTAATATTGTTAATTATCATAATGTAATCTTTTATAATGTATGTATGACGTTTATTAACTTTGTAAAAACCTTTATCAATTGAATATCTTATCGAAAACAGATGAGAATTCACGAATTTGTATATGTTATTTTTCGATATTATTTAATAAGTTTGAATTCGAAATTCAACATTCGTAATTCGTAACATCTTTTATATATATTTATTAATTTTTATATAAAAAGATATTGCATTAACAATTTCATTAATCTCGCATTTGATGTAATTTATAATTCTTCATCGAATTTGAAATTTGTAAAAAAAAATTGTGTTAGATGATGCTTCTCGTTTTCGATTATTATGTATATTTCATTATGTTTCTCATTTATATTCTGTTCATTTATAAATAAAAAGTTTTTTATAAGTGTAAAATAAAGAGTGTTTATTAAATTTAAAGTTTCAACAATTTTCGAATGAATGATATTTTAAACGTCGATTAAATTTAAACGTAAAAATTGGGTTATAGCGTCACGAGAAAAAAGATATTTTATTAGATTCGACGACATTATTTAATTCGTCATTTTTTTGAAAATCTTGTCTCAATTATTAATAGAGTATACATTTAAAAAAATGTTATATTTATGTTTCAATTTTTTTATAAACACGCTTAAGTTCATTATTATTTTATATTCGCGAATCATATTAACGAGATAAAAGTTTATATGAATATTCGAAAGTGTTAAAAGCTTTTTAAACTTATTTTTTTTGAATTTGCGTCTTTTTTGTTTAAAAGTCTTAATAAGATTCTTCGAGTTCTCGACGACGGAAAACATCTTTAAAAATGCGTTATTTGCCTCATTATTTATTTTCTCAACATCATTTTTTATTTTATTTTTATTCGTTTATTTACGAATTTCATTATTATTTATATTCATATTTATTTGTTTATTAACGTCATTATTATTTTTATTTATATCTTCGCGAAAGGCTTTTATAATTTATATAATATAAATTATCAAATCTTAATAAATTTATCATCTTTCGACAATGATTTAATAAAATTTAAAATGATAAATGTATCTTTGATTATTTATTAAGGTGTTGATATATGCAATTATATCAAATGTCTTTATAATTATCTTAATCGTAATAATTTCATGATTAAAGACTTTCGCAACAGTTTGAAAATATATAAAACGAAATCATTTAATCGATGTATATTTGCGTAAAATAAGTGAAATCAAAGTAAATACATAATCAATTTTCGATAAGAATTAAAATCAAATATAAAATGAAGGATTTTATATACGAGGTTATTTTGAAAAATATCGAAATGTTTGAAAAGTCTTTAAATAAAATGCGTTTCTCTTTTTGTTCAATATAATAATTATTAAAAAACTTTATAATATTTATTCGATATTTTATCATTTCGAATGTGAAGCGTCGTATATTCGAGATAAAATGAGATCGAAATATGATATCAATTTAACGATTATTAAAGATTCAATCTTGATGTTTATTTTTTTAATAAATGTCTTTTACGCTTTATAAAAGACTTCTTTAATAAATATTCATTGTTATATAATTTTTCAATAATATTTTTCATTTCGAATTATGTTATAAAAAAGATTGTTCTTTTTGAGTTTAAAATATAAACACATTTAATATCTTATATTGATATTATGTTAAAGAAAATCTTTGTTATTCGTTTGCTGTGGCATATTATCGAAAAAAATCATATTAAATATATAAACCTTTTTTGTCTCTTCATTAATGATCATTTTTAAATCACGATTCATTTATTTAATGATTTTATTAAAGATTTTCATAATCGTTTTTAAATTAATATCGTGAGGATTTAAGATTAAAATGAAAATATTAATAATTTTATGTCGTTTCTCGTAAGAAGGATAGATTAAAATAAGATAAAACGTTTTTAAAGCATAATACATGTTGCGATGTATTTCGAAGTTATCGATAAATAAGAAATATGAAAAGAATATATGATTATTAAAGGTTTTCGTAATATGTTTACGTTCGAAATATTGCATTTTTAATTCATCGCGAATTTGATGCATTTGACGAATTAATCGAACATTAAATGTTTATTAAATAAAAAAATTTCGAATATATTGATTGTTCGTAAATGTGATTTCATTTCCCTTTATAAAATCACGATTTATATGAATTTTGATATAATGATTGAGATGTTATAAAGAAACCTTCATTTATTCATTTTTTATAAAAAACAATTCGTTAAAATCTTTAAAAGTCAAAACGAAATTTTTCAAATTGAAATTCGATATATCAACGATATTTTGTAAAATGATTATAACATTATCGATATTAATGACGTTTGCTTTGCGTTCTGAATTAATAAAAATAATTGATTCACGTGATCAATTAATATTTTGAATTTAAAATAAATTTTCGAAAATAATTAACTTCTCTTATATAATGAAATAAACATTATTTAATATGATATATATAAATGATTCTTAAATAAAAGAATGTCATAATTTTGTGAATTCGTTAACGTATTTTATTATATTAAAGAACATTTTTTTTCTCAATTATGTAATAAATAGAATTATGAAAATTAGATTAATTAAATCGTATTAATATTGTTATAAAAGTCTTTTCATTTATATTCATTATCGCATATCTTTTTTACGTTTTATTATTAATGATAATTTTTTAATAATAATTAATAAAGCTTTTCGTAATAGTCTTAATAATGAAATGTGTTATCGTATTTATCATTTTAAAATGTTTAATTTTAATGATAACGTTTATGTAAAATTCAACTTTTTTTTATCCTCTTCTGCGAAAAATTTTGATAATTATAATATCTTTTATAATCGTATATAATTCGATTTGAAACATTTTGATTTTTCAAATTATAAGTCAAATATTAAATGTAATAATGATGATATGATATTTTGCTCTTTTTTTTATATTATAAATTTAAAAAAAAACATTTGAAAAGATGATTTGAATCTCGTTTGAGAGAGTGATTTGAAATTTAAAATAAATGAGAATTGATAGAGAATTGTCGAAAATGTCATTAACGATAAAATCTTATTTTCATTTTCCGAATCGAGATCTTTCAAAAAATTTCGAAAAATAAAAGTTTATAATTTTTGAAGAATGTCGTAATCGTCGTTGATTTCAAGTTATAAAAGGGTCAATTAAGAAAACGTTGATATAATGAGAATAAATATAACGAATTAATTATTCTTATTCGTCTTTGAATCAATATTTTATTTATTAAAGACTTTCGTAAATTCTTCGATCGATTAAATACTTGTTTTCATCAATAAGCTTGTTTTAAAACCCTTATCATTTAATCGTATATTTATATTCTTTTTTCATATATCGTTTAAACTTAATAACGTCACATCAATGAAGTTATAATTATGAAAGTTTAAGATAATTGCTTTTTATGTTTTTGATTTAAGATTTCGATGTTAATATAGAACGACGCTTTTTATAAACGCATTATCGTCAATATTATTCTTTTTTTTCTCTCCTTTTTCTTCGTTTCAAATAATAAATTTTAAACGATTAAAATTGTGAAGTCGATACGCATTGAGCATAAATATAATAATTGAAATAATAATAATGACAGTTGGTGAGACCTTATTTTCACGCACCTTTTTACGTTATTTTGAATTTTTTATTAATTTTAAGTCTCACGCTTAATTGAGTTTCGTGTTAATTTTGAGTTTCATAATATGATTCAATGAGAAGAAAATGTGTATTTTATTTAAAATTAAACCGCTTGAGATACATGAATGGTCGTAAATTTGTGTCGTGAATCTGCGTTATTGTTACATATTTCAAAAAACGATTGCAATCAATCTCAACGCTCATTATCGAAAAGTTTAAAAAATGTAATTACAGTTTGTTGTAACCTTTATAACGGAATGAGGCAATTAGATAACTATCAAAAGGTTCGTCAATTAATAACTTAAAGACTTACATGAATTATGATAATAGCATGTTGTCGAAAAGTAATGTAGATTATAATAGCATAATGTTATTAAAAGGTTTATTACGTGTAAATTGTTGCAGCAAGATATTGTCGGAAAATAGTGCAGATTGTAACAGCATAATGTTATCGAAAGGTTTATTATGTGTAGGTTGTGATAGCAATATACCGTCGGAAAGTCGTGAAGGTTGTGATAGCATGATGTTGTCGGAAAGTCGTGAAGGTTGTAATAACAATATGCCGTCGGAAAGTCGTAAAGGCTGTGATAATATGATGTTGTCGGAAAGTCGTGAAGATTGTAACAACAATATGCCGTCGGAAAATCGTGAAGGTTATGACAACATAATGTTGTCGAAAAATAATGTAGATTATTTCAGCACGTTGTTGTCCAGATGTACATTGCGCAATTAATTATTAATAATCAATAAGATGAATAAAAAGTTTATCGCAAGACGTTTATTTATATGCGCAGTTAAATTATTATCTTCTTATTCTTAATTAACATTAAAATATGTTTGAAAAAATCATTTAAAAATAATATTTTTAGAATCTCGTTGTTATTAATTAACATCGTATTCTCAAATTTTATAAGTTTATCATTTTATATTATTCAATTTTCGATATTTGTCTTCTTTTTATTTTCATCATTTTTATTAAAAATCTATTTGTTTAATTTTATTATTATTTCAAATATTGTTTTTTTGATATTATATTAAATCGCATTATTATCAAACGTATAAAATACGTAATATTTATAAACATAAATAATAAAATTTAAATTGTTTAATTAACGAGTATAATAAATAGTTTATACATTAACATTTAAATTATGAGCGCTTTTAATCAAATGCATATGTTAACATTTATTTTATAAATTAAATTCGATGATTTTCACAGCGTACGTTATGATAAATATTATAATTTTATTATCATTTTCGTTGAATTAATCGACGATAATATTTCGTTTATTAAATTTTTGAAAAGCGATAATTATAATAACATCGATATTTAATAAACGAAAAATTGCGAATAATAATACGATGATCGCAAACAATTAACATCATATTATGACTTTCTCGCGATCTCGAAGGACCTGCGTTATACGAATGATTAACGCATAATTTTATAAAAAGCTTTTTAAACGATTTCTGCTGAAAACTTCTTGAAGCGACTTTTATTAAAAACTTTCTGAAGCGGCTCTTGTTGAAAACTTTCGACAAAAAATGCTTAAAGTTTAAATTAAGAGCTTATTGAAAACTTTTAATAAAAGTTTAAAGCTTGCGATAGAAGCTTGAAGCTTATAATAAAAAAAGTTTGAAATTTATAATAAAAAATGTTTAAAGCTTATGATAAAAAAGATTTAAAACTTATAATAAAAAAGATTTATTTGATTTCAAATGTTTCTCAATAAGACGCGAAGCTTTAACGAATTTTATAATAACTCTTAAATAAATATTGCGAGGTTATTAAGATTAATATCAATATAATAATTTTTAAATCATTTAATAAAGAAGATTTTATTTTTCAAAATCTTTTTTAAATTGATCGTTTTAAAATCGTAAAAAATATTCAATGTCGAAAAAATCGTTAATATTAATAATATAAATAAATAACGATATGTTATAAATAATTATTTCGGTTTTTTTTGCGTATTAAAATCGAATTTAAACATAATTAATTTTCTCATAAGTTGATTCTTTTTAATTTTATATTTTTATCATTCAACGTTATTATAAATGCAAATAATTAAAATCGTTTATATTTTAAAAAGATTTTTATTAATGATTTTTTTTATATCGAATAAAATACGATTGAAATAAATTCGTCGAATAAACATCTTTTTTCAAATCTGCGTTATTCGTTGACCTTTTTTAACGAAATCGATATTAATTTTTAAAATTTAATTTTATATAGCTTTAATCATGAGGTGTAATTTAATGATTAAATGTTTATCGTCGATTGTGAAAGAATTTTCATTTTTCGTAAAGTTTATTTTTTATAAAGATTATTTTTCTTATTAAATATTTGTTTGATATGATTTTATAAATAATATATAATTTATTCAATCATTAATATCGTTTAATATTAATGTATTATTTATAAAGATATGAAAATTAGCATTAAATTAAAATATAAATGTGAAATTTTCAATATTTAAAGACTTCAACATTTGCATTTTATTAATTATCACAATGTTGAAATAATTAATAAATGTATTTTTTTAATTAAGATTCAAATCTTTATTGATAAAATTCGACATTATTTTCGATATTTTATTATAACGATATTTGTTTTATGTTTTTACATTATATCGTTCATTTCAAATATATAAATTGTTGAAAATTAATATAAACGCATTATATTTATTATCTTTAAATAAAACGTTTATAATTATGAAATAAATAAAACTTTTTTCATTCGCGATTGAAATATAACGTTCGAATCGTTTATCATTATAATATTTATAAATAATAAATTGATTAAAAATAATTAAGTCGACGACTTATATTCATTGATTTATGAGATAAAAAAATATAAAAATGAGAATAGATTACGCTTTGCGTCGTAAATGAAATGATTTTCGACGTTGAAAATGTAACATTTAAAGTCAAATTGTTAATAAAAGCATTTTTATGATTATTTATATAAGTTTTTGATATAAAGAAAATAAAGACACTCTTTTAATTATTTATATAAGTTTTCGATATAAAAATTAAAAAAAAAGAAATGAAAGTTTTTGATAAAAAAGTTAATAAAAACAAATTATAAATAAAGAGATCACGTATGAAAAGCAAATAATATATCATTATTTACATTTTATTTAATTTCATCACATTTTTTAAAATGTATTTACGAATATGTGAATCAAGTGTGAAATCAAATAACGCTTTAATGATAATTATTTATTAATATCGCAATTATTAAAAAAAAGTTATTTTTGACATTTTATAAATAATATAATTTTTTTTTAATTATAAAATATTTAATATAATGTAAAAATCTTTCAAATCATCACGTTGATAATTCATATTATCGAAATATTTTTATTATACGTTAAACGATTTTGCGTTTTTCGAGGTGAATAAAATGTATATAATGAAATCATTAAATATTTGAGCGATGATTTATTTCATTTAAATCTGTGATTTAACATTTATTATTTGATTTTGATTTTTAATATATAACATTACATTTTATATTAATATGACGTTTATTTTAATTTCAATTAACGAATTTATTAATCAAATTTGTCAAAAACGTTATTTTATGTTAAAGATTGAAAAAGAATTTTTTTTCGTGATTCGTTGCGCATTAATGAAAATAATATCATTTTCAAAAAATGAGTTCGAGTTAAATTCGTTTTTTATTATATAAAATTTATTTTTATCATTATTATTAAAATCGAATCGAATTTCGTGATTAAAAAATATTATGATTTTAGATTGAATAATTAATTTCATTAATATTAATATTAACGATTTTAAATTTATAAAAACGTTATCGAATCGAATTATGATCTTAATTATATTATATATAACATCGAATTCGAATAAAAAGGTAAAAGCGTTTGTCGAAGATTATGACATTGCGAAAGTTTATAATAATGTGAAATGTGTTAACGTTAAAGCTTATAATAAAATGATCGTTTAAATTAAAGTCTTTAATATAATAAATTTATGTGTCATTTTTTGTTTTTATTTGATTTTAATAAAAGAATATGAATATTTAACATATTTTATAAAATCTTAAATTTGATTTAAAATCTGAGAATTAATGAGGACTTTATCATAAAATAAGTTATTCACATTTTTAACATTAATACGTTTGATGTGAAAAATGTAATATATATAATAATCGATATAATTTTACTTAATTTTGTTAAAATAATTAAAAGAGAATTTATCATTATTTAATCGCTTTTTTGCGATTATTTATTATTTAATTTTATCGATATTAAATTCTTTTTTACGAAAAAAACTTAAATCAAATGCTTTTCTCTGCTCGAGAAATATATATAATTTAATATATTTTATAAATATGAATTTAAATCTAAAATCATTTATAAAAGCTTTTATTTTTATTATAATAATAAATTCGAAGGTTGTTCGTAATAATTTCGATTATTTGTATAATAAAGTTTTAAAGATATATTCGATTATTAATTTAAATATAATAATTAACGAATTTGTGAAAGTTTTAAAAGTTAATAAAGGCGTATTGAATTAAATTATAATGATTGTTTAAAGATTCGAATGTAAATTAAAATAATTGCTCAAAAATGTGTAAAAATTAAATTAAAATAAATTGTTCAAAAGTGAGATGTAAAAATTGAATTGAGATAATTTGTTATAAAATGAAATATAAAAATTGAATTGAAATAAATTATTTAAAGATATAACGTAAAAATTAAATTGAAATAAATTGTTTAAAAATGAGACGTAAAAATTATATTAAGATCGATCGTGAAAAGGTTCGAGATATAATAATTATTAATAAAAACGTGACGAAAATTTACGATAAATGAATTTGATATAAATATAAAATGAATAAGTTATATAAAAGAAAAATGAATAAATATGAAAAGATTGAGTAAATGATGATAAAGTGAATTTATAAAAATATATAAAAATGAATGTAAAACCTTTTAGCGATCTTTTAACATATTTTGACATTTGATATCGATTAATAAAAAACATTGTTAATTATTTTTAAAAAGTATAATTATAATATATTAAAGAGACTCGCGAGTTATTTCTTATATTTGATATAAAATGTAATAAAAAAATGAATATTTTGAATAATATGGCGGAGATAGCAAACGCATTTATTAAAATAAAAAAAATCAAATTTATTTTCTTTTTCGACTTTCAGCGTTTTTATTCACTTTACATTTTCAATTTATTTTATATTAATCATAATTTTATAAAATTTTCGAATTTTTAAAGAATCATTGCATAAAGCGTTAAAAATAAAAAATAAAAATTTTCATTCGATATCGCGAATTTTTATATTTTTAAATTCGCAATTTAATAAATAAAGCGATTTGTTTCAAGACGAATTGACAAAAACAATTTCGATATATAATAATAAATGAAAAAAAAGAAATGTAATTTATGATGAATCGTGTAAGGGCAACATGGATATTCATTGGTGGTGTGTAAATTAGTTGATTCTTCTTTATAGAAATTAGCTACTTATGTGCTTGCCAAGTTATACGCTTGACAAAATACTTGCTAAGCAGACACAGCTATTAAACGAAACAAATATCTAAATAAAATAGATGCTCGACATCGTGATAACATGTCGCAAATAAAAAGAATATATAATGATCTCGTTATATATATATGCAAAGTAGATTAACAGATGAAAACAAATAGCGAACGATTCATAATAATAATGACCTTTCTTTCATCGTCATATTATCATATCGACACGATTTTCTCTTATCGATTTGTTATCATAATTATTATAAAAATCTTTTGCGACGTCATTATTGCTTTTATAACTTTAAGAACTTTCTTTATCAAATCGAAAAGATATCGATTTAACGTAAATTATTGCCTGATAATCAAAGTTATTAAAATCGACGTTGATTTTGACGAAATTCATGTGTTAACGTAAATAAAAATGTAATTGTTAAAGGCTTTGATAACGATGCTATCGCGGAAGTCGATAAAGGGATTACTTTTGATGATATCATAACAGCAATAACGCGTTATTTTGAAAAAGGTTTTATCAACGATAATTCGATAATTAAACGTTCGTTTGTTATAAATTGATCGATTAATGAAAATATCGACGATATCATATTAAAACCTTTTAGCAAGAGAGGTAGTGATAATTAATAATCCTCTCATAATCGCATGATTTGCTCATAATCTTTTATCAAAAAAAAAACATCATTTAAATGTTTAATATTATATCATTGATCGTATTGAGAATCATATCTTTATCAACGTAAAAGATAATCGATTGAATAACCTTTATCGCGCCGGCTAACCCGCTTATTAAGAAAACGATTTATTTCTCATGAATTATATTCATTAATGTCATTCTCGACAAAGATCGAATTAAATTCTTTTGATAAAGGCCTATCGAACGAATCTTTAATAATAAGTCATGATTTAAATTGAGCGATTAAGAATATCGAATATATTTTTCAATGATTAAATATGTTAAGGCGGTAAACTTGCTTGTTTATTTTGAAAATAATATCAAATAAACCTACGTATCTCTAATTAAACTTATCGATTTTAATAACATTAACGAATTGAAATATGAAATAATCCTTATACAGGCGAAGCAATATTTTATCTCTTTTTTTGAAATATATAAATTGATGCTTGCGATTATAATGAAATTTTTAATTCATTTGAGCGAAATTAATGACATCGACAATTTCGATTTTAACTCGAATATGATCTTATTATAATAAATTTGATGTTAACAAATCAAAGTCTTTATTGAATGCGAAATCATAAATTATTTCATTTGAAGACTTCGTGATAATTGTCGATCGTGCATTATTGAATTATATTTATATACGCGATAAAATAATAGATTATGCGAAAGACTTTTACAACGTGTGCATATAAAAACGCAAAACTATTTTAATTGTTTGATTAATACGTTCATTATTATCATCTGTTTGTGAATAATAAATAATGAAATAAAAAAGATTAATTTCAAATTTGTCAAATATAATCTTTCACAAATCGAATAAAAACTTTGAATTTTTATCGAACAGCAAGACTTTGAGTGTGTTTTAATCGCCGACGTCGAAACGATTAATCAATGCGATAATTCATTATTTAGCATTTCAAATAAACTTGCCAAAAATATAAATAATACGTTTGTTAAACTTATCTGTGATTATCATAACACAATCGAAATCCTTTTCAAATATCGACATCGCGAGAATAAAATCAAACGTCAAAATGTGAAATGATATGTTTGAACTTTTTATAGGTTGAAAATAATTATAAAATTTATGATAACGAATTTATAATGCTAAGCAGTCAAAATAATGCTTGATATACTCATGAAAATGCTTTGATAAGTTTTATATGTATCATAATTTAAAAACGATATCGAAGATTCTTTCAAAACCTTGATGACCGTTGTCGTGTGCTATTTTTAAAATATTTTTAATTAATAATCGAGATATACATAAATGTTCAAAATCTATAAATCTGTTTTTATGAAAAATGAGATTTAAATTAATGTCACAAACAAAAGAAAACTCGACGCCCTCGTCGTTAATTATAAATTTAATATTAACATTAATGATTTCGACGATTTTTATTTAATGATTGTTCGTGTCATAATCAAATATAAGCCTTTCGCAAAAAACTTTATTTATTTATATCATGATAGCGAAGTATACGTAAATGTTATCATCTTTCAATGTTTACGTAACGTAAACATATAAGACGTCAAACTTCGAGTGATCTTCAAATAACGATAATTTGATAATGTTGATAAGACGTGATAATGCGTCAAAAACGATATGTTTTTTATCAAACTTATGTTTCACATTTAAACGAAATTGTCGAAGAAATTATAAAGCACGTATTAAACGAATATTCAATCGCATAATAAAGATAATAAACGTGATCGAAGATTGCTTTATGATGTTTAAAATAATTGAATAATTTATTTGAATAATAATCGAATACTTAAACGACTTCATCAAATGTCGAATTTTCTTGATAATTCACACAAATCTTGTTATTTCAAATTTAATTAATTAATAATTTCTTTCAATAATTATCAACATTTTTAATAAAAACATAATTAATTTTATAACAATTCTTGATGATTATTTGTCTTTATCTTTATTTTCTGCTACATAATTCTTTTTAACATAAAAGATTTATATATCGAAATCCCATTCTCGCGATGCATTTAAATTTATTTATAAGATTTTATCATCATCAAAATATATAAATAACGATAATTTATTTAAGATTTTTTATAAATTGTTAAAGCTCGCTTCTTCTTATAAAAAAGTTTTTAATAAATGAAATTTAAACGAATAAGCACAACGTAAATTGTCTTTATTAAATGCTTTTTTAAATAAAAAAATCTTTAAGATTTATAACGAATTGATGAATTATGCATAATAATGAATAACATTCCACAAATAATCTATCAAACTTAAATAATGTTTTAAATCGTCAAAAATAATAAGATAAATGATGACGTTGATTGCTTTAAACTTGTTTTTTATTATAATCATATCAAATAAATCAATTTTACGATTTAACAAATTGATGTTCAAATAATTAAAAAATGTCTTTATTGACGATATAACAATATTATGTTTCATTAATAATAAAAATAATTTTTATAAATTTATGATATGTTTTATAAAGCTCTTGAAGTCAATGACAATGTCATTAATATAAATCTGAACAAATTTCTTTATAAAGCGTAAGATTTTATCGATTTATCGTTATACATATATTATGAAATTCATACATTTCATAATTAATACGTTGAAAATTTTTTATTTACGATGAAAAATTATCGTAAACATATAACGATGATCGTAATATATTAATTATTGATAAAAAAAAACATAATATCAAATATAAATAAATGCGTGCATTTTATTAGTTTTGTTATAATATCTGATTATAATGACATGAGATATATATCAAACACGATGAGATCATTGAAATCTCTAATATCGACAATAACTTTATTTTTACGTTTGTTATTAAATAAGGTTTTTCATATAATGAACATGAAATAATTGAATGACGTAAATTTGATAATATATTCAAATTTATCTTATCATTGCAAATCGTCAAATGTTTCATCAACGACAATTTTATTTTTAATATTCAACGAATAAATTTTAACACGATTCGTCTTTGATAATTTAAATTATCAATCATCATATAACGACAATTTCATTCAATTTTTTTCGAATATTTTAACAAAGCCTTCGTCTTATTATAAAATAAAAAACTCATTTATTAAATCCGAAAAGATTTTTATATCCTGATTATCATCATAAATCATAACTTCGTTTGACAACTTAATTTCTTTAACGATATTTATTTAATTAACATTAATGATTGCGTTATGAATAAAGATTAATAAATTTTCAATTAGACTCATTGATGTTATCGTAATAAAAATGATTATTTTTTTAATTCAATTAATCGTATTTATAAAAGGCTTTGGCAAGTTCTTATTCGACGAGCTTGACGAGACCTTAACAAAAAATACGTTTTCATAATCAATTTCGCATAATATGCTTAAACGAAATCTTTTAAAAATTTATACGATATGATCAATTTTATTCTTAATCAACACATCGACGATATGTGAATTCATAAAATAAACATACATCGTCAGATCTTATTATATTATAAATTCGAAAATGAAATCTTTTTCAAATAATGTTTTCGGAATATCAATTGATATCATAATGTTAACATGAAAAATTATAATCAAAGCCTTTTTAACATAAATAATCCTTCTTTAATAAAAACCTCGTTATTAATTCGTTATAATAACAATGACTTCGCAATTATTTATATAAACCTTATTTCGAACGACATTTAACACAATCTTTTTAGGGTTTATAATGTCATTGTTTAATAACATATGAGCTTTCAAATTATCAACAAAATGGATTTTTTTATGAATGCGATAAAGAATTTTGATATCATCTTTTTTAACGACAGAAATGTATATCGAAATTAAGACATACTCATTTATATCGTGCATTATCGATTTTAAGCCCTTAATATAAAGAGATAACGTCATTCTTCGAATATTTATAAAAAATAACAATATTAATAATCATGACTTATTTGTTAAAATAATTTCATAATTCGTATTTATATAAATTTTCTCGTTGATGACATCATTTCATAATCGTATAAAAATGTGAGCATAATTTCATTCTCGAAAAGCAAATTTTATATTTAAATTAAATGTGTCGATAATATCAAATTCGATAATTTCGATAAAATAAGTTTTTTGATGATAAAAAATTTCATTTTGACAAATGAGAATCGTTGAAAACTTAAAATCTGATAATGTCAATTGTTCAATTACGATAAACTCTTATAAATTAATTATAAAAAACTTTTGCAAACAATCTTTTTTTAAATGTTTATAAAGTTTTGATTTCGAATTAAAAGACGTAACGCAATTGCGGCAAACGATATGAATATTAACGAAATTAATATAAGCTTCATTATGAGATTGATCTTTTTCATAATCATCATTGAAATCTTGCTCAATAAATTTCGCTTGATAAACCCCTTATTTTTTATTATCTTAAATTTGATCATCAAATTAATCCTCATTATCATAATCGATTTAATCATAAATAATTTAATTTTCATGATCTGTTTGATAAGCAACGATTTAATTATGATAAATATTTTATAATTATTATAATTGTTTGTTGTCTCGATAATCGCGATTGTCTCATTTTAAAAACCTTTCATTTTGAAAGAAATTTAATTATTTAAAATTCGATAACGTCGAAGCGAACGTGTTTAAAAAATCAACGATTTAAAATCAAAATGTTTAAATAAAAGAATTGTCTTATGAAGCGTATTATCGATTTAATTAATAATCATATTATTGATTATTATAAATATTCTATTCTTTATCGTAAAATTGATATTGATAATTAAAAGATTATCATAAATAAGATTGAAATTGAGAAAAATTGAAATTAAACGATTGATTTTCATAATTTTGTTATTGATCTTGACGATTGATATTTGATTAATCTTGTCGTAAACCTTATTAAAAGCTTTCGATAACACGCTATTGAAATAAATCTTAAAATTTTAAACGAGACATCTCAAATCAAATATTCTTTTTTAATTCAAACATTTGAATAAATGAAGAAATTGATATTATAACAAAAGACGAATTTACAAAAGCATATAATTCGACGACGATGCTTTGATAAACGAATATTAATTAATTTTCGACATTATTAATGTTAACAAATTTGATATAATGAATAATTATTTACACATATTCGAATGATTTTCTTTAATTATATGCATTTATAAAGATATATTTCTTCGCAATGAAATAAACGAAAACGATTTCAATAAATTCTTTAAAACGCCTTAATAATATTTTGCATCACTTTTTAATATCGTTATCAGCTCTTAAATCAAACTTCTCAAAATCAAATAATTTTATAATATATCATAATAATGTTATACTCCTCAAAATCGTGTTCAAATTGATTTTGATTATTAAAAAGTCTTTCATAATAACGACATTTCATAAACGTTCGATAAAAAAAATAACGTTATAAAATTAAATGTCTTTATTTATTATAACGATTTCGTTTTTATTATAAAACTTATTTAAATGAGAATCGAAATAATCCAGATTTAATGAATTCCAACGATTTGACGACGTAAAAATGTTATTTGCTTCATCAGACGAGCCTTATAAATCTAAATCTTCTAACGAATTTGATAAATTTATCGATAATTAAAGATGTTATAAGATTTGAATCACAGCTTTTTGCACAACAACATTGATGTCTTATTGCAATTGTTGATAATCGAGATTTGAATTAAGATTCGAATTAAACGAAAATATAATGTTATCATAAATCATAATTTTTATAAAGATTTCAAATGTAACAGAGCGACGTAATGAATTTATTAAAATAATATTTAACGATTATCCTTACTTTTATCGAGTAAATGAATTAAATAAAATAATGTTTATTGATGAAGACTTTAATAATTCGATTAATTATTTGATAAAATCGTTAAAGACCTTAATAACCTTGCGAAAAAAAAACTTGTTAATGATTTAATCAAATGATCACGATGTTATTGATTCGAACCTTAATGAATTGAATCTCGTTTTTATTTTATCGTCTCGTGACGTAATCAAGGGTCTTAAAAATTTTGAAAATTTAAAAATATAAATGACGAGATAACGAATCACGTTTTTTGTATTAAATTTTAATAAATTAAGATGAGAATGAGCAATATCGATAAAATCGTCGATTTGAAAAATTAATGTGATTGCTCTTCGCTTAAGGGGAATACGAATTTCATTAATTTCGACGATATAATTTGTCAGCTTAAAATAAACAAACAGTTCAAATAAACAATTAAAGACTTAAGACATTGATCAGGGCGTTTATAAAAGGTTTTTGCAACGTATATTAATAACGGAGGAGCTTCTGAATTATACGATAATCAATTAACATCGTATGAGTGTTATTATCATGTTGTAAGAGCAATATGAATATTCATTGATGATGTGTAAATTAATTGATTCTTCTTTATAGAAATTAACTATTTATGTGCTTGTCAAGTTATGCGCTTGACAAGGTATTTGCTAAACAGGCACAGCTGTTAAACGAGGCAGGTATCTAGGCAAGGTAGGTGCTCGGCACCGTGACAAATCGAATGAGAAAGGAAACGAGCATATTTTATCAAATAATTTCAAACGAATGATAGACGTGAAACAATTAATATGTTTGCAAAGTTAATATTTTCGCAGAAAATAATCAATTTTTAAAAATCTTTATCAATGATTTCGTCTCAAATTATTTATTCATATAAAAAACGTTTGTCAAAGTCTTTTATAACGAAAACGCGTATCATATTGAAATTTATTTCTTTTAACGATATAAAGTTTATAACGAATGATTCACGCGAGAAGTTTATTATAAATATAATTTTATTTTATAACGACGGAGAATTATAATTATCATTTATTGATTATAAATTCGAATTATAATTTAGAAATTGCATCGTCTTTAATATTATTTTACTCGCTCGAAATTAATCGCAAAATTAATAAAATTAATAAAATTAACAAAATTAATAAAATTAACAAAATCAACATAATTAATAAAATTAAAATTAAAATTAATTTCAATTTAATTAGAGTTCAATATAAAACGACTCTTATAAAGCATTTTATAAATCGAAAAAAATTGCATTTATAAAGTTATTAATGTTGATATATCGATATTATTTTGCATTTTTTTTTAATATCAAAATTAATGAATTTATAAAAGTTATCTTTTTAAACATAAAAATGTTTTATTCGCAATATAAAAAAATAATTATGAAAGTGCGTTAAAATTATAAGAATTGAAAAATGACAGTGTTTAAAATTACAATTGATTTCATTTTTCGTTAATTTAATATTATTAAAATTAATGAGATAATTAAATTTTTTATTCTTTATACACATAAAGAGCTTAAAAAAGAATTATTAATCGAATTCAAATTTGATTGATTTGAATTGATATTTAAATTTATTATTTTCGCGATCAATTTTGAAGATGTGCGCGAAAATGATTTATCGTTTTTTAAATATAAATGTTTATTATTAATTATTGAAGTCTTTGACAATTAACTCACTGTGTTTATATAAATGCGTTTATTTAAATTATTACATTATAACGACTCAATGAGCTTCACGAAAAAGATTTTTAAGATTCACATTTCGTCAAATATAATTGACGATATTTTTTTGATATGTATGACGCCTTACATATGAAAAAAGGATTCGAATCTTAAACGATTAATTTATATTCTGAACGCACGATATCGCTTATAATATAAAATCGTTATAATATTAAAATCGATATTAATAACGATTCGAATAATTTATAAAATGCGAATATGATCGATGATGAAGTGATAAAGAACGATTATGATTTGTCGAAGAATGATTTATAAAAATATAATGTGAGTTGATTATTAATAATATAATATTATGCTTTTGCGAGAGCCTTTCAACATGTGATGATATATGATATAATATACGAATATAAATATTGCGATAAGCTTTTGTAAATTAATATTTTGATATAAAAATAATATAACATAATTTGAAAGGCGTATTGTTTTGATATTATATTTATTGCTGCGAGATGTTTTTTTAAATGTTATTATATATTTATTTTTGCATCATTTATCGTATTTTAAATATTTGAATATGAATAAATATATTATTAGCATTTTATTTGAAGCTTATGATAATGCATATGATTGTTATTATAAACTTTTTAGTTATTAATTTTCTATTTGAAATTTATGACTGTATATAACAATTGTTATAAACTTCAATCTTAATTGTTATATAAAACATTGAGAGGTTGCTCATTGCTTCAGAGAATGTTAACGATTTAATAACGGTTTAATAATTGTTAAATAGCGGTTGCATAGCGATATGAAAACCTCTTTAGGTTATATAGCGGCTTTTCAGCCGCTGAACATCGGATGACGAGTCGATGTAAAATCACCATTCGATGGGCAACGGATATTCATCGGATGTTCATCGGATGTTAATTACGTGTGACGGGCAACATAGTTATTAATGCGTTATATTCGTTTATTTCAAAATTTTTAAATGTGATAATTTTTTAATTTTTTTTAAATATATAACGTTTATCAACATCTTAAACGATGAATTTAAAATAAATAACATATTTAATAAATAACGAATTATAACATTTAAAATGATCAAAATATAAACATTTAATGAAAATTTTTGAAATAAAAGAAGACGCCGCAAAATAAATAATAACTTTTCGAAATGTTATAATACGCTTAAATGTATACGTTGCTTTATATTATAAAAACGTAATTATTAAATATGTTATTTTTAATAATTATATTATTTTAAACGATGAAGATAAGTATAAATAAGCTTCGCTATTATCATTATCGATAATTATTTATTAATTTATCGTAAAAAGGTTTTTCAAAAAGATTATAATTTAAATCAATTTTCGAGAAATAAAGAAGGTTTTATTAATTAAACAGAATTTATATCAAACTTTACGATTTCTTTTCATCGATTTTTATTAAATTATTGAATTTAAATTGATTGCGAAAATGTTGAAAATATATTCAAAATGTTTTACTCTTTTAATTAATTTGTTATTTTATTCGAAATTTGAAAAATGAAACGATAAAACGTTTCAATTTCAAATATCAATTATCGAAAATACAATTTATGAAAAATTATTAACGTTGAAATGTTTAAATCGAACGTATATATAAAGAGATTTAAATTGATCGCTATAATCTGAGCAATTTGTTATCGATGATTTTTTTCTTCATTATATTATAAAATGCTTATGAGATAGATTATGAGAAATTTAATATAATATCGTTTAAACGTATTAATTTATAATGATATCAAAAACTCAATTTTATTAATCGATAAAAATCTACTTTTCTCCATTTTAATGTTTACATATTTTTTTTCATTTATTCGAAAATATAATATTATCGATTGATATAAAATTAAATTATTATGTTAAAGCGATTATTAATAAAACGCAATAGAATTTTTGAACATCGAATTGTGTTTAATATCGAAGATTTCGTTATTATTCGAAATGTAGTGATGATTCGAATCGATAACGTTTTTTTATATGAACTCTCGAAAAGACGTGTACGATTATTTATGAAAATGATTATGATAAAAAACTTTAAAGAAATAAAGTTCGATCTTATTTTTAAAATGTTTTATCAAAAACTTTTCACGATAACGAATATTATTGAACTTTTAAATATCGATATAAAAAAACATTATATTTTGCAAATCAATCGTATAAAGCGAAATGATAATATTAAAAAAAAATTCGAAAGAAATAAACACGCTTTACTTTTATATTGCAATTATGATATTTAATTTATATAAAATAATTATCTTAAATCTTTCAAAACTTATCAAATGAATTACGTGATTTATTTATTAAATATTATATATATGTGAATTTCATTATGTTTTAATATGAATTAGATGTTTTGAAATAAAAATGAAATAAACGTTATCAAGAATTTATGTGCATCTTGCATATTTTTTGTAAAATGTGTATGTTATGTCTTTTTTTTTTTTTTTTCATATAATATGTTATTTGATATAAAATCATTCGAGTAATGAAAAAGAATACGCAAAATTATGAAAATATCGAAAAACGATTTTTCAAATATTTTAATGTGCATGAATTTACGCAACACACATCGTTATTTTCGAAAATAACTATTTAATAAAAAATCAATCTTTATAACATTTACGTTTTTACATCATTAACATTACAAATTCATTATCTTTCTCACAATTTCAATATCAATTTAAAATTAACATTCTCATAAATCTATCATCACATATTATCACATATCATCATTTAATCAAATTTTCAATAAAGTTCATCAATCAATCTTTTATCTCATTATCTTTTTATTATTAACAATTATTCAAAAAACGAGCATAAAGGGCATATACGAGCTGATCAAAAGATAAACATTATCGATTTACGTAATTCGATTGTAAAAATATGCGTTAATTATCTGTCAAAGACATCTCTTAAACATTCATTTTCAATTATATATATATTATCAAAAATCGTGTAGAGAACATAACATATCATCAAACGACGTCGATAATCAATATGTTATATCTTTAAAAGATATAATATCACAAAATGTTATAATCATAAAACGATGTAACGATGAAATGAAATAAATGAAATTGATGAAATGAATTGGTTTTTTTTTAATTTTTTCAAAATTTTTAAAATTGCGATAACGTTGATAACATATAACAATAAAATGTTTATCAAATCATGTTTTACGCATTAAAATATAACATTTCAAATTTGATAATTATTTCTCAAATCATTTTCAATGCATAACGAATCATTTTTCATATATTCCCTTCATCTTTTCTTCTTTCATGTTATCCTTCGCAATCGTTAACGACGTTATATTTTATAACATTATTTGCAAATTTCGTTAACAAATGCGTGATTAAATCGCGTTTTTAAATTTACAATTTTCATAATCATATTCGAAAATTCATATTTTTTCGAGGTATGATGATAGCTCTCTTATATACATCGTAAAAAAATAAATTAAATTTGATAACGTTTAATAACGATAATAAAAATGAATACGCAATAAAATCAAAATGCGTAATAAAAATAAATGTGTGCGCTTTTTGCAATCGATATGAAATGAATTAATAACAATCAATATGAAAAAGATGTTGATAATCTTTATAAGTTTTTTATTTTGAAAAATTTATACGATAATAAATATGTGCGATATTTCATCAAGAAAAGAAAATATAATCGTTGATTTTAAAACATATAAATCGAAAATTTCTATTTACGTTTTTTACACTTTCAAAAATAAATATGTTTATTCGAAAATTTAACAAAAATGAATTTGATAATGTAACAACAACATTCATCTCAACGCGTCAACATTTATTCATTTCAACATTTTATTTTAATTGTTAATTCATTATTACCACGATGTTCTCATAAATATCGAATCGCCCTTTCTTTTTCAACGTGTCTTTTTCGAAAATTTAAAAAAATTAACATCGTGATGTAAGTCGATACGCTTAATGAAATGAATTATGCTAATAATTTGATATACGTTAATGTTTCTTCAAAATGAGCACTCTGAAAATAAGATGAGTAATAAAGATATATTTAAATTTCGCGAGGTATGCGTTACGATGTGTATATATTTTGATATCATTAATGAAATGTATATAAGAAATAAAACGATAACGAAAATCGAAACGACATCGTTAAATGTGTTGCTTTTTTTATATTTCTAAATGTGTTACTTTTTTCACGTTTTTCACGAAAACGCTTTTAACATTGCGACAGATTTAATTTAAATGAAATGTGTTAAAACGACGATGTGATTTCACGATAATGAAATATAACAAGATGATTATTTTGTGTTCTTCTCCGTTTACGTTTAAAATTAAACATTTTTTTTACGCAAAGTCATACGCAATGAGCGCAATGTACGTTATAAAAAAAAAATATAAATTATAAATGTGATTTATGTTATATGTACAAAGTAGCATACATTATATCAATATTATAACGTGAAAAAAAAGTGGCTTTTTTTAATGACTCTCCAATGACTCTTTAACGACTTTATAACGATTCTCCAACGACTCGTTAAAAAACTTTCGAAAATGTTATAATACATTAACGAAAAAGACTCAATTCTTATTCAAATGTTTTTTAAAAAGTTATTATCTTTAATTGAAAAGGTAAAGTGATAAGTTCAAAAAGAAATTGAGAGTTAAAAAAAAAGAAAAATTTAAAAAAAAGATTAATTTGTATTTGTGACATATTGTACGCAATAACGAATTCAATTATTAATCTTACATAACAAATGTGTGTTGAAATGATTTATCAAAATATCGAGGATAGACCTATTGTAGCTGATTAATGAGGACAATCATTGCTGAAATTCTTTCATTTACACTCGCTTTACTATGTAACAACCTTTTATCTTACGCAATACTTGGTTTTATAAAATATTATCGTTTGATTATAAAACAATAATTTTTATTGTTTACGTTTATGAAAATTTAATTATTAAATTTTGATTTCTTTTAAACAATCGTTAATGTTCGTATTTATGTTTAAATAATATAATATCAAATTCATTATATTTTATATCACTTTTAAATATAAAAAACATTTTAATTCGATAATTGACGTTATTTTTTCATTAATTTATTTCGATTTTTTTTTTCGAATTCAAATCTCGATGCTGCATCGCGCAAAATCAACAATTAAATCTTCGATTTATAATATATTTATATAAATTATTTGAAATATCAAAACGCTGTGAAAATATGATGTAAAACACTTAATTATATTCATTTAAGAATGTTATAAAAAAAAGTGCGATTTATGTTATAAACGCATACGTTCGTGTTAGGTGGTTTATCACGTAATTTAAATTTCGACATTTTTTTTCGCACGCATATTTTTAAAGAAATCGAACGTTAAATAAATAAGATGAATCGAACGTCAAATAATTATAATAAATTTAACGTCGAATAATTAATGTGAAATCATTCTTATACATCTCCCTTATTTTTTATGCGTTTTATAAAAATTCGAATTTCAAATACGAAATTTAAAACTCGCGATGTTCAAAATCGAATAAAAATCGTGAAAATCCGAAAAAAGAAATTATCATTTTTTTTATAAATCATTTATATTTTATAGATCATCTTTATTTTTTATACACCCCCCTCTTCCCTTCATAAACATTCGAATTTCAAAAAACGAGATTCGAAATTCGCGATGTTCAAAACCGGGTTAAAAGAGTGAAAATCGAAAATCTGAAAACGATTACGTTCTTTTGAACATATTCGTCACGATATCACATAAAAAAAATTCCACTTTTTGACGAAAAACCGTTTTCTGACAAATTTATTTTCAATTTATTTAATGCACATCAAAAATCGACCGACACATAATCGATAAATATATGTGAAAATAAATTTTCCGATTAAACGAAATATTTCGAATTGTATATATATATATATATATATGCATACGATCGACTGCAAGACTCGTGAAATCGTTTCAAAATATTAATATTTAATAATAATGATTAATAACGTGCATGCGAACGATATATAACGATGATATTCATGATAATGAAAACGACAATAACGTTTAAAGGCATAAATATAATAATTCTAAATAACTCTAAAAGCATAAATATCATAATTTTAAAAGATATAAATATAATGATTTTATAAAAATATTTAAGACAATTGACGAAAAAATGATAACAACGATCTTTTAAATAACGTCGTAAATCTCAAATTTGAATAAAACATAAATATAGATGTTTCGAAAAGAAATTCGTAAAATTTGTTAATATAACTATAATAACGATAAATCAACTTTTGATATAATAATAATATAACGGAATTTTGACACGTCAAGATTAATATTAAGATTTTACGAATAATTTCGATTTCAATCGATCATTCGATCGATTATTCGAAATGTGAAAATTAATAAAATCGTTCTCTTAAAGTTAAAAGCGTTAAATAATGATAACGAAACGATTTAAACGTTTTAAACGTCTTAAACGTTTCCCTTAAAATAACGATTTAAATAATCTTAAATAAATGATATAAAATTATTTTTATTTTAAAGACATCGCGAAAGATAATAAATTTATCGAAACATAAAATCTTGATAAGATTATCAATCATTTATTTGTTAATAAAAACATATTAAACATTTATAATATCATTATTGACTTTTTCGCGCACAAAATAATAAACGATATTAATGTGTTTAATGCGAGCATGAAATTGAACGTTTTTTATAAAAGCGATTACGCTTTAATTATTCTTAGAAATCATAATAATCTTAAAATTCGAATCGTTAAATCGCAAAAATTAATTAAAAAAGTTTTTTAATCAAATAACTTTTTTAATAATTTGTATTTGATTAATATATTTTATTTTATAAATAAATAATATCACGATAATTTAACGTTTACTTAATCAATTAATAACGTTATTATTTAAATTAAATAAATAATCGAAAATGAATTTTCGAATTGAGTTTTCAATTCAATCAAAATCAATACAATCGAATAAATTTTTTAAAGAATTCTTATACACGAGTTTTATAATGCATCGTGTTTTTAAAATATCGAAAAATTCGAATAATCGCATTTTAATGCGTTAAAATAAGATTAATTTAATATCGATTAATTAAAAAAACAATATAAACGATATCGAAATGAATTTCCATATAATGTATATAAAAAAGTTTATAACGAATTAATATTTTTCACGAAACTTTTTAAAAATCATATAATTTTTTTCGATGAGCGTTAATTTGCGATTGATTTCGAATAATGTATTAATAAAAATGAGATTTCAACATTTGAAATAATTAAAAAAATGTGTGATATATGTTTTTTATCTTAAACGAATAATGTCGTTATAACGATTCCTTTTGACGATCATATTCAAATAAAAAATATATGATTTCAAATCTAATATGTAAAACTTGACGTTTAAAATATTTTTAATTCATTTGATAACGACTTTATTGCGATTTATAATCAAAACATTATCGACATAAAACGTTATAATGATTTTTTTTAAGGTTCATAAACACATTATTATTCGATTCGATGAAATTAAAATCGAATTTCTTTATATAAATCGAAAAATGTTGATATCAAATCTTAAAAAATTGTTTTAAATTATAAAAAACCTTATTTAATTTGTAAATTTTGATATTGTTTTTATTAAACTTTTTAAATTGTTACACATAAATGTTTTTTTGAACATCATTATAAAAAAAAGCGATTTTGATATTCATTTATTTTACGTTTTAATTTATAATCGTTATAAACGCAAAAATCGTTTTATAATTTATAAACTTTATCATTAACGCGAAAATGTTATAATAATCATGATTCTTTTATTATTCGAATTTTTAAATAACTCAACATATTTTATAACGAATAACTTCTTTTTCGAAATCTCGCTTTACGATATAAATTCAACGATTTTTAAAAACATAAATCTTTAAAAACGTTTGAATAAGATATCAAATGTTATTATTTATAAAAAACTTATATTCATCTCGCATATCAATTTTTTAATTTATATGAATCAAATTATTAAAGATCGTTTATTCGTAAATTATAAATTAAATTGTATTTAAAATGTTAAAATCATTCGAAATGATATTCAAATGATTTTAATCGTTCAATTCGTTCAAAAATATTATATAAATATAAAAATAATCATTTTTTTTGAAGCATACGTTATATTAACATTAAGCTAATCATTTTTTTTTAAAACGAAGACGTTAAATAACGCTTTTTCGATACGTTTACGTTTGACATTTAAAACATTAATGCTAATATAAATAATATCGGTTTGCATCTTCTTTTTTTTATTTTATTTATTTATAAATTTTTCAAATTTTAAATAAAAAAACTTGATTCAACATTTAATAAAAGAATGTTTAAATTTACGATTAACGATTTTATAAAAAATATAAATTTCGCGATTAATAAAATCAAAATCATCGAAATCGTCTTTAATGAATTATTTATTTTTATTATTACGATAAACGAGTATAATAATATCATTTTTTTTAATTATGAACATATAACGCTTTTCATTTATTACGTTATGAATAATCAAATCGAATTTAATTACATTCGAATTATAAAGCATATAAATTTAAATATAAATTATTATAAAGATATCGTAGACTTCGTCGAGTTTTATAAAAAAAAATTGAATAAAATAAAATTTCGATAATGATAATGAATCGTTTAAATTAACGATTTCGACGTTAATTTTGCGAAAATCCTTTTCATATTAATAAACGTTTTTTTTGAAATTAATGTTAATGTTATATAATTAACGCATAAATTCGATATAAAATTTAAAATTCATAAGTTTATAATAAACATCGATAACGTTTAATATAATTTGAGAATCTTCATTATGTTTTTTAATGAATTAATAATCAACGTAATTAAAACGTTAACGAATAATCACGTAAATTTTAAATTTAATAATGTTAATAAAGGGTTAAAAATTATTTAACATTAATTAATCATTAATATCTTCGCTTCATTTGATATATTCGATAATGAATTTCAAAATGATAATGAAAATCAGAGAATTTTTTTTTTATTATTCATAAAAACATTTTCAACGACATTTTAAACGTTGAATTGAATCATTGATATCAAAAAAAATAAATAAAGAAATATAAAAAATTAATAATAATGATGAAAATAACGAAAATAAAATTTTTATTATAATTGAAAACGAATCGAGAATATTGATTTGAAAATTGTCGTTTTAAAAAGATGTCGAAATAAATAAATCTGATAATGATTTAAAAAACGATTCGAACGTTTTAAAAAAAAATTGATAAACGAAACTGGCAAGGTTTCCGATAGGAATGGGGTTCCTATATCACGGAATGGCCTTCCTCATATGCGGAAACAAAAGGACAAAAGAAAACAGGAAAACAAGTCATGTCATTGAGTGTGTGATGATTCTTCTATTCTCTATGCTAAGAAAGCTACGCTATGTTGAATGCCAAGCTGCCTAGCAAGCAACCATAACAGAAACCGTTTATTTTTAATGCGTAAATTAAAGATTTCGAAATCGTTTAAGACATTAAATAACTTTTTATTAATTTTAAAATCATTATCGCACGACGATAATGTGAAAAAAATGAAAAAAATGCTTTATTAATCTTCGTTAAAGTTATTTAAATTTTTATCGATATTAATTAATTATTATCGTTATATTTCAAAATTCTATAATAATAACGAAAAGTATTTATATGAGAATTAACGATAAATTTAAATGATAATATTATTATAAAATGAAATTAATAATATAAAAAATTTGATTTTGAATTTGATAATAAAAATTAAATTCGATTAAAATTATATTAAATGTAATTATAAATATGTAAATCTTTTTAAAAAATTCGTATTCTTTTTATATTATTCAATCAAAAATTCGAATTTAAAATATTCGCTTCAACGATTATTATCGTAAAATTAAAAGTAATCAAATTTTATAATTATAATAATAAAATGCTATTAATAATGAATAAAAAATTCGATAATAAAATCTTAATCTTTTTTTTAAGAGATTTTTGAAATCAAAACGTTAATTATAATACATAAAGTTTATTAAGATATTTTTAATTTTAAATAGACTTTTAAACGCTTAAATAATAATGAAATCAATCTTAAATTGTTTTAAACGATAATCAAATTAACAATAATGTTAACATTCAATCATTTAAATGTTTTATTAATTCGATATATTGTTAAAAATGCAAATCATTAAATTAATAAAATGTTATAAAAATAAAAGCGTATTCTTTTTTTTATTTAATGTGTCTCACGCATAAAAATTAACAATATTATAAAAATCTTATTATAATTTGATCGCATAATTACATGCGAGCTCGATTATAAACGAATAATTTCGATTCATCGAAAATTGAAATTTTCAATTTTCGAATTTCGAATCATGATCGCTCAAATTTAAAGATCATTTTATAAATGAAAATTGTTCACCTTAAAAAGATTAATTAAATAAATGTCGAAATTCAGGTCACGTGATAGGTCACGTGACACGGGCGCATGCGCTCGTAGCTTAGTCGCACTTTCCTCCGTAACATTCTTAGAGTAATACAAAAAAAATATCTTACATCATATTTTCACAGGTTATGAACCCGGGCTTACCCGGCGATCGTTATAAACATAATCTATTTATTCATCATTATGATTATAATTATTTTTAAACATTTCATATCCATCGCAATGAGGCAGCCAGTTGTAAAGATTTTCATTTAATCAATCTTCTTGAAATAAACAATTCCCATTTATAAGATGATCTTTGAATTTGAACGATCATGATCCGAAATTCGAGAGTTAAGAACTTTTTAATCCTTGACGAGCCGAAGCTATCCGCTTTTAATCGAGGTCGTATACGATCGTGCGATCGAATCATAATAAGGTCTTTATAACATTGTCAACTTCCTTATATGAAACACATTAAATAAAGAAGAATGCGCCCTTATTTTCATGACATTTCATCAAATTGATAATTTACATTTTCAATTATATATCGAGTTAATAGAATAAATTGAATAATTGAATGTCAACATCATTATCAATTTGATTATTATCTGAAATAATTCAAAATTAACTCCATTATCATTCAGACGCTTAAAAACTTATTTGAAATCAAAAATAATAAACTTTGTGTGTCAAAATTGACGTTTTAATTTCAAAACCCTTTTAAAAAAAGAGATTAAAACCTTATCATCGAATTTTTCATCCGTTATCGACAACATTTTATTATCATAATTATAAAATCTAATTAATTTTAATTTTACGATGATAATCGTCGAAGCGAATATCTTAAATTCGAATTTTTAATTAAATAACATAAAAAGAATACGAATTCTTTAAAAAGGTTTGCACGTTTATAATTACACTTAATACAATCTTAATCGAATTCAATTTTTATTATCAAATTTAAAGTTAAATCCTTCGTATCATTAACATCATTTTATTATAATATTATCGTTCAAATTTATCATTAATTCTCGCATAAACATTTCTTATTATTATTATAAGACCTTGAAATATAATGATAATAATTAATTGATATTAATAAGGATTTAAACGACTCTGATGAGGATTGATAAAGCATTTATTTCATCTTTTTCATATTATCGTCGTGCGATAACGATTTTAAAGTTAACGAGAAATCATTTAACGTTTTAAACGATATTAAAATCTTCGATTTACGCGCTAAAGGCAAACGATCTCGTTTATTAATTTCCTTTAAAACGTCGAAATCGTTTTTTAAATCATTATTAAATTTATTTGTTTCGACATTTTTTTAAAGCGACACTTTTTAAAACGTCATTTTCGATTCGTCTTTAATCGTGATAAAAGTTTTATTTTCGTTATCCTCATCATTATTATTAATTTTTTATATCTCTTTATTTATCTTTTTCGATATTGATGATTAAATTTAACGCTCAAAATGTTATTAAAAATGTTTTTATGAATAATGAAGGCAGTTTTTCTTTGATCTTCATTGTTATTTTAAAATTCATTATTAAATATATTAAATGAAGCGAAGATATTAACGATTGATTGATATTAAACAATTTTCAACTCTTCATTAACATCATTAAATTTAAAATTTATGTGATTATTCGTCAACGTCTTGATTATGTTAAACGTTAATTTATTAAAAAACATAATAAAAATTTTCAAATTATATTAAACGTTATCGATATTTATTATAAATTTATGAGCTTTGAATTTTATATCGAATTTATGCGTTAATTGTATAATATTAATATCAATTTCGAAGAGAGCGTTTATTAATACGAAAAAGACTTTCGCAAGGTTAACGTCGAAATCGTTAACTTAAATAACTCATTATCATTGTCGAAATCTTATTTCATTTAATTTTTTTCATGAGATTCGATAAAGTTTATAATGTCTTTATAATAATTTATATTCAAATTTATATGCTTTATAATTCGAAAATAATTAAATTTGATTTAATTATTCACGACGCAATGAATGAAGAACATCGCATGTTCGTAATCAAAAAAAATAATGTCGTTATGCTCGCTTATCGTAATAACAAAAATAAATAATTTATTAAAAACGATTTCGACGGCTTTAATTCCATCAATCGCGAAATTTATGTTTTTTATAAAATCGCTGATCACAAATTTAAATATCTTTTTATTAAATGTTAAATTAAATTTTCTCATTTAAAGTTTGAAAAGTTCATAAATAAATAAGAAAAGAAAAAGAAGGCGTAAATCGATATCATTTATTTAAATATTAACGTCTTAAATGTCAAGCGTAAACGCATTGAAAAAGCGTCATTTAACGCCTCCGCTTCAAAAGAGAATAATTATCTCAACGTTAATATAACGTATATTTTAAAAAAAAACGATTATCTTCATGTTCATATAATATTTTTAAACGAATTAAACAATTAAAGCCATTCGAATCTTATTTTAAATGATTTTAACATTTTAAATGCAATCAATCAAGCAGATTAAAATGAAAATTTTATTAATTTAATAATGAACTCGAACTTAAATAAATGTTTATTGTTCGTTAACTTTATAAATCTCAATATTCGAATTATGATAAACTCTGATTACATTCGTTATTTTTTTATCGATTATTCAATATTTATTATTTATATTAAGATTTAATCTCGACTTATCAAAAATATTAAAAACGTTAAAATTCAATCTTTTATTTATGATATCATTAATCTTAATTATAATGTTAATAACAAACGCGTTATTTTAACGATTTTCAATATTTTGCACGTGTTCGATATAAACGTCAATCTTTTATCGATTAAAAAGCTCTTAAATGTTAACATTAAAATCGTTTTTTATAAAAAAAATTGTGTTTTAATTCAAAGCAATATCACGTTAATCGATACGCGAAACCGCGATTTATTTTTTTTGAATTTATGAAAAGATAATAATGCCTTGATCGTCTACAATGTTTTTTCAAATTCGATTCATTAATTATGATATGCCCGCATAAATCATTTAAATTAATAAAACCTTAATAAACTTTTTAATATTGTTATAAATGTGGATTTTTTTAAAAACATTATTGAAAAATATATCTGCGAATGCTATATAATGAATTATCAAAAAATTGTTTTTCATAATTCGCTCATAACGCCTGATATTTTATCAAGCGAATTTATTTATAACGATCTTATTGAACCTTTGATTCTTATTGATTTCAACGATTATAAATACTTTATGACATTCAAAAATGATTTCATTTGTTATTTTGAAATTTATTATATTCGTTATAAAAATGAGATCTTTATCATGTTTTTACATTTTAAGATTTATTTGAAATCTCGCGATTATCGAATTAATCACATTCATTTTAATAATGAAAACGAATATATCAATAAAGTCTTTTTTGAATATCTCATTTAAATGAGCATTAAGCAAAAATTCATTATCGTAAATAATCTCGAAATGAATAAAATTGCCGAGCGATTTGATTAAACTTTAATAAATAAAATTCATTTAATTTTAACAAATTTTTTTGATTTGAAATAATAATTATAATCAATTATTTGACGATGCGATCTTTTAATATTAAAATCATTATCACATTTTTCAAAGCCTTTTATCATCGCAAATTTATTCTTTTTCACTTGCGAATTATAAATTTCATCATTTACGCTTTAAAACGTATTTAAAAAAAGTTTATAAATAAAAGCGAAAAATGTATTTTTTTAAATTATAAAGATGAATTCATTTTTCGTTTTTATAACTTAATCAAAAAAAAGATTATTCGCGTTAACGATATATATTTTATCGAAAAACGTTCTCATTTCGTGAACCTCGAAGAAAAGATTGAAATTTATAAATTTTCAAATAAACGTTAACGTTTTTTTATATCAATATTCGTTATGAAAGAGATATTGAATAAACAATATATTATTATATTATTAGACGTTGAATTTATAATTTCGATTAAATCGTTAAATCGATTATTATCAACGAATATTTCATCGTTAATCGTTAATCGTTTTTAAAAACCTCATTTTGTCATTATTACAATGCGTGTGTTTATGATATTTATTAAATTTATTATATCAATCGTCAAATTTATTGTCGTTTCCTCTTTATCGATATTTTTAAAATTTATTAAAATGAGAATTATGCGGAAACATCTCGAATATAAAATTATTCAAAAAATATTTGATGATTATAAGAATTTTATTATTTCGAATCTTCGTGATTTATCGTTTAATTTTTTAACGAAAGTTTTTATTGTCTTTATTCTTTTTGCGAATCATGTTAATAAATTTAACATCTTCGAATTTATAATTTACGAATAAACGATCTCAAACAATTTATTTTATATAAATTAAAAGATTAATATGCGAGATGAATATAAGTTTTTTATGAATAATAACATTTAATATCTTATTTAGACGCCTTTAAGAACTTATGTTTTTCGAAATTATTGAATTTATATTATGAAGCGAGATCTCGAGAGGAAAATCATTTATTATAAGACACGTTAAGTTATTTAAGAATTCGAACAACAAGAGGGTCGTGATTATTATGACATTTTCGCGTTAATAATAAAGTTCATAAATTATAAGGCGATCTTTGCGTTTATGACGATTATGAATTAAAATATAAAATAAATGAATATCAAAATCGCTTTTTTTTATAACGATGTTTAAAAGAACATTTATGTGTAATAATTCGATGGATTTAATAAAGATAATATTAAAATTTGTAAATTGAATAAGACTCTTTATGATTTGAAGCAATCTTTTAAAATTTGATATTAACATTTCTCGATTTATATAAAGGAATTCGATTTCAATTTCATCGAATCGAACGATAATATGTTTATGAATTTTAAGAAAAAGATCATTATGACGTTTTATGTCGATAATATTTTGATTATAAATCGTAATAAAGTCGTTATTAAACGAATCAAAGATGTCTTAAACGTTAAGTTTTATATGTTAAATTTGAGATTATACGTTTTTTATTTGAATATGATTGTTAAAAGAAATCGTTATAATGACATTATTCGTTTGAAATAAAAAGCGTATATCATACGTTTTCTCAATTATTTCAAATGTTGAAATCTCATCTTTATTAATACATCACTCGAAATTAATCGCAGATTGACGCTCGTCGAAAAGGGTTACGTGATTTTCAAAAAGTTTTATGAAAAATATTAATTTATTATGGATTTTCTCATATACGCTATATTAAGAATTCGTTTCGATATTGTTTATGTTATTTTTTTGATTAATCGATATTTAATCAATTTTATTTCAACGCATTAAAATGCGATTATTCGAATTTTTCGATATTTTAAAGATATGATGCATTATAAACTCGTATATAAAAGTTCTTTAAAGGATTTATTTGATTATATTGATTTTAATTGAATTAAAGACTTAATCCGAAAATTCATTTTCGATTATTTATTTAATTTAAATAATGATGTTATTAATTGATCAAGCAAGTGTCAAATCATTATAACATTATTCATTTATGAGATAAAATATATCGATCAAACGCAAATTATTAAAAAAATTATTTAATTAAAGAATTTTTTTAATCAACTTTTATGATTTAACGATTCGAATTTTAAGGTTATCATGATCTTTGAAAATAATTAAAACGTAATCGCTTTCGCAAAAAACGCTTAATTTCATATTCGCATTAAACACATTAATATCGTTCATTATTTTATACGCGAAAAAGTTAATGATGATATTATGAATATTCAATATGTTTTCATTGATAAATAAATGATTGATGATTTTATCAAGGTTCTATGTCTCGACAAGTTTGTTATCTTTCGCGATGCCCTTAAGGTGAAAGCAATCTCACATCATCCATTCAAGATTATTTGAATTATTGTTTTAAGGGAGACGCCTAAGCCGCCTGAACCGTCTCGTTATCATTATTCAACGCCCTCAATTCCAAGGAAACGATTTCATTAATCCTTATAATTCGGATGATCGATCGAATGATCGATCGAGATCGGAATTATTCGCAGAACCTCAATATCAGTCTTGGCGTGTCAAAACTCCGTTATGTCATTATTATATCAGAAATTGATTTATCGTTATTATAATTATAATCACAAATTTTACGAGCCTCTTTTCGAAAGACTTATATTTATGTATAATCCAAATCTGAAATCTGCGACGTCATTCAAAAGGTCGTTGTTATCGACTTTTCGTTAATCGCTTTGAATATTCTCATCAAGGCCACTATATAAGCCTTTTGAGATCATCATGTCCATGCCTTTAAGGTCATCATGTCCATGCCCTTAAGGTCATCATATTCATGTTCTCAAACGCTATTGCCGCCATTAGTATCATGAACATCGTCGTTATACACCTTTCGTATGTACGTTGTCAATCATTATTATCAAGCATTAATACCCTGAAACGACCCTCACGGGCCTTACAACCGATCGCATACATATATGTATGTGCATATGCAATTCGAAATATTTTGTTCAATCGGAAAATAAACCCCCACATATATTCATTAATCATATGTCGATCGATTTTTGATGTGCATCAGGTGAACTGAAAATAAATTTGTTAAAAAACGGTTTTTCGTCAAAAAGTGGAATTTTTTCTATGTGATATCGTGGCGGATATGTTTAAAAGGACATAATCGTTTTCAGATTTTCGATTTTCACCCTTCCTATCCGGCTTTGAACATCGCGAGTTTCGAATCTCGTTTTTGAAATTCGGATGTTTATGGGGGGGGAGGGGGTTTATGAGGGGGTGGTCACATCCTTTTTCGGATTTTCACTGTTCCTACCCGGTTTTGAACATCGCGAGTTTCGAATCTCGTGTTTGAAATTCGGGTTTCTATCGGGCGCATAGGGGAGGTGTATAAGGGTGGTTTCACACTAACTACCCGGCGCTAGGCTCACTGTAATTACCCGGCGCTCGATTCACCTTACCTACCCGGCGTTCGATTTTTCTAGGAGTATGCGTGCGAAGGGAAGTGTCGAAATTCAGGTCACGTGATAGGTCACGTGACACGGGCGCATGCGCCCGTAGCTTAGTCGCACTTTCCTCCGTAGCACTCTTAGAGTAATACAAAAAAAGTGTCCTACATCATATTTCCACAATAAAAACCTTTATAATTAATTATCTCATTGCGATAAACATAAAATGTTTGAACACAATTATAATCATAATAATAAATAAATAAATCATGTTTATAACGATCGCCGGGCAAATTCGAGCTCATAATTTATGAAAATATAATATAAAACATTTAATTGTATTGCTCTAAAAGTGTTATAAAGGAAAGTGCGACTTATATTATAAGCGTATACGCCCGTGTCACGTGATCTATCACGTGACCTGAATTTCAACATAATTTTCAAAGAATTCTTTTAAATTTATTAATTAATTATGAGATTTTTCATATACGTTATGCTCGACATTAAATTAAATATTATTTTCATTATTTTGATAATCTTTCGATACGCTTTTAATTTTATTAAAACTTATTATATCGTTATTAAACGCATTTTTCGTTATTTAAAAAAAATTATTAATTAATATCTCATTTATAAAGATACGTTTTAAAAATTAATCGATTATATTAATTTTGATTGAATTAATAATCATGATATTCGCAAATTATTTCAAATTACGTTTTCAATTTAAAAAATTAGATTATCAATTAATCATTTAAACGATAATTTACGATCGTATTGTTTATTTATGAAATTGAATATATTGATTAAACGTAAATTATTTGAAAAATTATTTGATTAAAAGATCTTTTGAGTTAAATTCGTTTTAATGAAACGTTTCAAATAATCATTATTTATAATGATAATTAAAACGCAATTACGCTCGTTAAAAATTCTCAACATTATAATTATATTAAACACATCAACATTTAACATTATTGAATGCGCGATCAAATCGTTAATAATAATGTTGATTTATAATATATCTTCATCGATGAATAAATCGTCGATAACCTTATTAAAATCTTTTATAAAAATAAATTCGAATTATTTCGCAAACTCATTAATCTCGAATCACATTTTTAAAATGAATAAAATTTGAAATATCGTTTAAAAATAAATGAATTTCTTTTTCTCGCTTCTGTGAGAGCTTTTTCGTTTAATTGATTTTTATATTATAAATAATCGATCGGGTTTACTCGGAAAATATCAAATATTAATTTTAACGTTCGCGAAAGAATTTCAATTTATCAAAATTCAATTTAAAATTGATTTATCAT
Source organism: Alectoria sarmentosa (assembly GCA_009733775.1). Lineage (NCBI taxonomy): Eukaryota > Fungi > Ascomycota > Lecanoromycetes > Lecanorales > Parmeliaceae > Alectoria > Alectoria sarmentosa. Next base: position 46,711 of record WOGZ01000028.1, read on the forward strand.
TATTGTAATTATAATTATAAACTTTGCGAATTTCTTTTTAAAAAACTTATTTTTACATTCGATTCAAATTTGAGATTTGCGTCGTTATTTAAAAAGTCATTATCGTCAAATTTATTCAATTACTCGCGAAAATTCTTTAACATCACGATTTTCAAATGTTTTCAATTGTTTTTAGGTCATTAATGTCGTTATTATTATCATTATCATCGTCGTAATATATTCATCACAATTTATATACATTTTATCGATCATTATTATCAAATACTCAATTCTTTAAAACGATCTTATAGGTTTTGCAATCGATCGCATATATGCATATGCAATTCAAACCTTTTTCATTTAATCGAAATATTATTTTCATATATATTCTTCGATCATGTGTCGGTCGATTTTTGGTGTGCATCAGATGACCTGCAAATAAACTTGTTAGAAAACGGTTTTTCGTTAAAAAGTGGAATTTTTTATATAAAACATCGTGACGAATATGTTCAAAGGAACATAATCGTTTTCAAAAAAAAAAAAAAAATCCGATTTCGGATTTTCATTGTTCTTATCCAATTTTGAACATCGCGAGTTTTGAATTTCGTGATTCATATTTGGATCATTATGAGGCGTTTTCGATTACTTTTTCGATTTTTTCGATTTTTTCGACTTTCACTCTTTTTATTCGACATTTAAGTTATATGACATCTCGAATAAGAGGGTGAGAGAGGTGATTCAAAAACAATTTGATTTTCGAATTGTCATGCGATCATGTGAAAGTGTTGAAATGTGTTAATTATTTTAAATATGAAAGGTTTATCGAGGCAAGAAAGGTTTATCGAGACTTAACACATTTTGTATTTAGATGCTCTATTGCAGATTATTTAATCAATCAAGTGTTTCACTTACTTTCAACAAAAATGCGTTTTATTTCTTCGACGTCGCTTATTTTAATCATTTTTAAAAGTTTTATTACATAAATCTCATTAATTTTAAATCTCATTTTATTGTAAATCATTTTTTCGAATATAAATTCAAGCGTAAATCTAAATTCAAATTTCAAAAACTCTTGAATTTTAAAATTCAAATTAGTTCTTTTTAATATCATATTCGAACATTTTAAAATTAAATTTTCGATCTCTTTAAATCAATTTGAAAAAGTTAAAATGATTATAAAAATTATTAATCATATTAAATAAAATCGTTAAACGCAAGATTTTTTAAATTTAATTGAATTATAATCTTAAATCAAAATCGATATAATCAAATTTATCGAAAACTTTATTATTAAAATAAAAAACGTTTCAAATAATCGTTTAATCGTCGAAATAAAGTTTATTATTATTAAAATAAACGTTTTAATTTGAATCGAAACGCATAACAAAATTTGCATAATAATAAAAATTCGTTACGAAAATAATTATCGAATGTTATATTAATGTTTTGAATATTTAAAAAAAGCTCGAAAAATATAAATTTCGAAATTTTAACATTTTTAATTGTATTATTTTTAAATTAAAATTTCTCATTTTAATCGTTTATGAAAACAAATCGTAAAAATATGTTAACATTTTTATAAGCGTTATTCGAGAATTCAAAAATCAATTTAATTAAATAATTTTTCTTTTTAATGAAAATTAAACTTTTAATATAATGCGTATCGCGAAAATTATAATCAAATTCATAACGTTTATGATCAAAATCGTGAAATTAAATAAATATTGAATTATGCGATAACTCGATTTTTTAATATCATTATTAATTTATTTAATTTCACGCATTTAAAAACGTATACGCTCGTCGTTATTATTAACGACTTTTTTTAAATATATTTAATAATTCATATTTGTTTTTATTATCGTTAAAAATGTTATCGAACATCATATTTAAATGAGCGCAAATTTCAATAATTTTGGCATTTATATTCAAATTTGCAAATATTATATTCATTATAAAAATAATTAACATGATATTAACGAATACGATTAACGCAATAAACGATTTAACGAATTAAACGATATAAATAAAGAAAATCGCGAAAATCGCGATAATCATAATGATTATGATGATCATAAAAATCGTAAAAAACATGATCGAAAAAAAAAACTTTGAATCTAAACCCGTTAAGAAATCAAAGAATTAATTTAATAATGTTAACATAACTATAACGATTATTTAATTCAAAATTGTTTATTATTTCATTGTTTTTATTGTTTTTATTGCTTCTGTCATTATTTTCATCGTTTTTAAAACGACTTTTCAATTTATTATAAGTTTTAACGTCTTAAATAAAAAGGTTTATAAAATTATAAAATTTAAAGTTGTCGATAAAGCGTAAATTATTGTTTTATTCATTATAATAATAATATCTTCTCTTTAACTTCGCGATTATGTTTACATTCAACACATGATTTATATTTTTTCAATTTTCAAGATTTTTGAATTTGTCAAAATATGAAATAAGACACTTAGTTATATTGTTTTAAGAGTGTTACGAAAGAAAAGAAAAAGCGATTTATGTATAAACGCATTAATGTGCGCATATGATCGTCAAAAATATCAAAGTTTGACGTTACGTGATTCGAATTTCAATATTTCTCTTCGCTCGCATCTTTTTAAATTTAAATTTCAAATTATAAAAATGAAAATTAACGTCGAATAACAAAAATGAATCGTAACGTCGGGTTATAAGCGTGAAAACATTTTATATCCCCTTTATCATCTCTTATATTCTTTAAAACTCTCAAATTTCAAACATAAAATTCGAAATTCGCGATGTTCAAAATCGAATAAAAATAATGAAAATTCGAAAAAAAATCGAATTTTGAAAACGATTATATTCTTTTAAACATATTTGTTATAAGGTCACATAAAAAAAATTCACTTTTTGACGAAAAATCGTTTTTTGATAAATTTATTTTTAATTTATTTAATGCACATCAAAAATTGAGCAACATATAATCGATAAACATATGTAAGAATAAATTTTTCGATTGAACGAAATATTTCGAATTGCATACATATGCATGCGATCGATTATAAGATTTACGAATCGTTTTAAAGCATTAATATTTGATAATAATGATTAATAAAATGTATATAGATTATGATCGATATATTGCGATGATAATGATGGCGATAATAACGTTTAAAAGCATAAATATGATAATTGTAATAACGTTTAAAAGCATATAAAAACATTTGAAAATTATGTTATTGAAGAATTCTCATAAATAATTAAACAAATTTAACGATAACGATTTTTTTAATAATAACATAATTTTTAAATTTGAATCGTATATAAATATAAGATTTTCGAAAAGAAATTTATAAAGTTTATGATTATAAATATAATAACGATAAATCAATTTTAAATTGAATTTTAATAAATCGAAATTTGTTCGCATTAAATATTAAGATTAATATTTGAGATTTTGCGAATAAATTCGATCGATTATTTGAAATGTGAAGATTAATGAAATCGCTTTTTTAAAATTATTATAAATGTTAAATAATAACATTAAATTGACTTCGCGAATAATAAACGCTTTTTTGAAATTAAACAATAATAATTTTTTAAAATCATAATAACGGCTTTTTTTAAATCAACGCGAGGGATCATTTATGAGCGATATTTTAATTCGATTAATTGACGAAATTTTTCGAACTTATTCTTAAAAAGGGCTTTAATAAAATCGTCGATTAATTATTAATTGATAAAAACATATTTTAAAATAACATTTTCGATGATGATTTATTTTCGTATATAATAATGTTGAATATTAATATGTTTAATACGGGCATAAAATTGAAATTTTTTAATTAACGTTATAACGTTTTAATTATCGTAATAAATTATCATTATTTAAAAGCATTTAACGTTTAAATTAAATTAATTGAAAAATTCGCGCAATTAAATCGTTTTTTTGATAATTTGAATTTGATTAATATATTCGATTTTATAAATTGAAAACGTTATTGAAAATTATCGTTTAAAGAATTAATTAATTATCGCATTGTTTATATCAAAGATATATTTAAAAATGAAACGTCGAATATCTTAATCGCTTATTCAATCAACGTCGATATAATTTACGAAAAGTTAAAAATTATTTCGAAACATAAGTTATTAATTTTTTATATGATTGAAATATCGAAAGATGCGCTTAATTACGTTTTAATAAAAGATATTAAAATTCGAATCGTATCGAAAGATTATTAAAATTACGAAGACGATATTCAAACGCGTGTTTAATATCGCATATATAAAAAAGTCAATAATAGATTAATAAACGTGACGAAATTATTTTTAATCATTTAAATATCGACTTTATCGAAATTTATAAACAAAATGTCGTTTATATAAATAACGATGATAATAATGTTATTAATAAACATTAAAAAATTAATAATAATAAATTCGAAATTTAACTTTTTAAGATACATAACGAAGATATTATATTAGATTTTAAAAGATTATTTTAAATCGTATAACGTTTTTATAAATTTATAAACCTTATTTTCTTTGCTTTTGATTTTAAATCTTATCAATTATATTATATAAATTTTTTTTTCGATATCGTTATATAAAAAAATGATTTTGACGTTTATTTATTTAAACTTTTAATTCAAAATTGTCGCAAAAATGAAAATGATTTTATAATTTATAAATTTGATTATTAAAATGAAAGTCTTATTAAAATCGATTTCTTTTCATTATTCGAAATCATAAATCATTTAATGAATTTTATGTCGAACGATTTTATTAATAAAGTTTTTTTTAATTTTATAAATTTATTTGTTTTTTAAAATACGCGCATTCGAAAATAAATTCATCAAAATTCAAACGTCGTTAATGATAAAGAAATCGATTTCGTTTTATATAATTATTTATTAATGCATTTTACGATAAAAATTCGTTATGACCTTTTTAAAATTTCGAAATTCATAAAGTTTAATGAAAATAACTTTTATCAATAAGACGAAAAAGTTCGAAATGAGATTTCGATATAATTACGTGATTTTGAACGACTTTATAATGAAAATAAATTCGAAAACTTTATTAATTATGAAATGAATAATAAATTTAATCGTCGATGTAAATGAAAATGAAAAAATTATAATATTATCGTTAAACGTATCAAGCGCTTATTTAATTGCAGGTTTCAAATTAAATGCGTTTAAAACGATTATGATTTTTAACGAAATTCTTTTTGAAATTGAGATGAAGTTAAATAAATCATTAACCTTTTTTTTTAATAATTATATATCTTTTTTAACGCTTCTTTTTTGAAATTATAAATGAAAAAAAATAAAAATTTAATGTTTAATGTTTTTAACGAGTTTACGTTTATTGTAATAAGCGTTAATTTGTTTTTTGATAATAACGATGTTTAATTCGAAAGGGGTGGGTTTAAAAAAGACATTATCGATTCAATTAACATTAAAGACGATAATTATTTCATCGTTGTTTAAAAACATACGATAATTTTTGTTTTGATATTTTAAAAAGCGCTCTTTAATGATGCGATTTTGATATTTCTTTTAATTAATATTGCGAAAAATAATTTAATAATAATCGATGATATGTAAATGAAATATATTAAAAAAAGATTCGATATTGATCTCGAATGAGATAATGTTATAATCGATAATAAATTAAATATTATAAAGAATATTAATTATTTGAATGAATTTTGTTTAATATTTTTAAAATAATTTGTTTTTTTTAAGTATAACGTTTACTTTGCGTTAAATAATAAGATTTAAATGTTTAAATTTATTATTTATTTGAAGGTTGTCAAACACGATGTCTTTTCAAATAATATTTTCAAATAATCGAAAGATTTTTATTTAATAATTGTCGAATTCAATGTCGCAGTTAATGCGAAAACGAATATATCGATTATCATCGTGTTTTAAATCATTGAAAAACATCTTAAATGCGATAAAAATTGTTGAATTAAACTTATTAAATAACAAATAAACGTCAAATCGAAAAATTTTATCGTTAAAAAAGATGATTACTTTATTCATTTAAAGTCATTTTAAAAAATATTGAATAAACCTTGAAAATCGTTATAAATTAAATCGTTTTATCATTTTTTAAGAATAATGTGTCGTTTATATAATTTCATTTTTATGTTAATCATAAAATATGATTCGCAAGCATCGTTAAAAAATAAAATGAAAAAATTCATTTTAACGCACATTTTGATTAGCTTTTTAAAATTTTGAATATTTAAATAATCGTGATATATATGTTATATAAGAAAAATTACTTTATTAATTTGAAATTTTGATAAAATTTTTTAAAACTTTTGATTATTAAAAATAAATTTAATTGAAAATTCATTATAGACGGGGATTTTTTTATTAATGATTATTAAAATTAAAAGGGTTTTCTTTTAAATATTGAGCGTATAAACATAATTTTAAATACGTTTAAAAAAGAAAGGTTATTTTTCGATGATAATGTCGTCGAAAATAAAAATTAAAAAAATCCTTACTTTTTGAATTGTTTTTCAAAAATGAAATTGAAATCATAATCAAACATAAATTAAACGTTTCGAAGAATTAAAGTGCGCTTAACATTATTTATTTCATATTTAAATTTAATGTTTTCGAAATCGATAATCATGTGATTATTGATAAAATCATTCATAAAACGTGAAAATTGAGAAGATTTAAAGATTTTGAAAATCGAAAAGATATTAATTATGTATTGAATGCAAACACAATCGCGAAGTCAAAAAAAAACATCGTTATTGCAATAAATAAAGTAATAATTTACGCTTTATCAACAACTTTAAATTTGATAATTTTATAAATCTTTTTGTTTAAGACGTCAAAATTTGCGATAAATCCGAAAATCGATTTAAAAATGACGAAAATAATAAAAATGATAAAAATGATAAAATTAATGTGAGCGATAAAATAGCGAACGATTTTGAATTGAATAATCGTCATAATTGCGTTAACATTATCAAATTAATTTCTTAATTTTTCAACGAATTTGAATTCGAAGTTTTCTTCTTCTCGATCACGTTTTTTATAATTTTCACGATCACGATTATTACGATTATTATGATCATCGCGATTTTCGCGACGTTAATCGCATTTATTAATGTCGTATTAGTCTTTTTTATAATGAATACAATATTTGCAAATTTGAATATAAATGTAAAAATTGTTAAAGTTTGCGCTCGTTTAAATGTGATGTTCGATGACATTTTCAATAATAATAAAAATAAACACGAATTATTAAATATATTTAAAAAAATCGTTAATAATGATAATGAGCGCATAAATTTTCGAATATGTGAAATTAAATGAATTAATAACGATATTAAGAAATCGAATTATCGTATAATTTAACATTTATTTAATTTTACGATTTTCATTATAAGCGTTATAAATTTAATTATAATTTTCGCGATACGCATTATATTAAAAATTCAATTTTTTATGAAAATGATAAATCTTTTAATTTTCATCGAAAAGGAAAATCGCATAATCAAATTAATTTTTAAGTTTTCGAATAACGTTTATAAAAATATTAATATATTTTTACGACTTATTTTCGCAAACGATTAAAATGAAAGATTTTAATTCAAAGATGATAAAATTGAGAATATCAAAATCTCGAAATTTATATTTTTCGAACTGTTTTTAAACATTAAAAACATTAATGTGATATTCGATTTTATTTTAAGAATTGTTTTGATAACGAATTTTCATTATCGTGCAAATTTTATTATACGCTTTAATTTAAATTAAGACGTTTATTTTAATAATAATAAATTTTATTTCGACGATTAAATGATTATTCGAAACGTCTCTTATTTTAATAATAAAATTTTCGATAAATTTAATTATATCGATTTCGATTTAATGTTATAATTTAATTAGGTTCAAAAAATCTTACATTTAACGTTTTCATTTAATATAATTAATAATTTTTATAAACATTTTAATCTTTTCAAATTAATTTAAAAATATCGAAAATTTGATTTCAAGATATTCGAATATGATATCAAAAAAAGTAAATTTAAGTTTTAAGATTTAAAAGCTTTTTAAGTTTGAGCTTGTATTTATATTTAAAAAAATAATTTACGATAAAGTAAAGTTTGAAAAAAAAGATTTGATTTACGATGTAAGACTTTTAAAAGTGATTAAGATAAACGATGTCGAAGAAATTAAGCGTATTTTAAAGTCCAAAAAATCTTCGTTCGTGATAAACTTTGATAATGATTCAAAAATTGATTATTTCGAGATAAAGATGAAATTAACGTAAGAGCTTGAAATAAAGTCGTTATCATTATCGTTATCGTTGTTTAAAAGATGTTTAAGAGTTTATAAGATTTCGAGAATATGAGAGAAATCTCGTTGAATTTTGAGATTGATTCGATATAATTTAAATTTTCGTTTACGAAAAGTCTTTACGTCGCAATCGAAAAAATATTCGACGATATTTAAAAAGATGATAAATTTGATAAATTTTAAAAAAAATATAAAAATATAAGAATGTTATTTTAAAAAAAAATTATTTAATTTTATAAATCGTAGCGAATTCGTAAAGAGTACGTTATTTGAATTATATTAATTATTTTGATAATCAAAAGGTTTTGAAAAAAGAATAATAAGGTTTCGAAATCGAAAGCGAGATTAATAATCTCGTTTCGCTCGTTTAAAACGTTCGAATATAACATCGTTATTATTAAATCGCTTTATAATAAAAGTTTTTTCTTCTTTGATTTTCAAAATAAAAGAGGTTTTTTTTTTTACGCTTTAACTTTGATATGTTAAACACGCGAAATAAAAAATGATTTTTTTTTAATTGATTATTAATTTTATTTATTTTTGATTTTTTGATTTTTATTGCGAATATTTCGCATTTAAATTATCAAATATGATTATCGTTATTTGATTCTTTAATAAAACGACGTGTAAATAATAATATATAGTTTTTCATTTTTAGCGTGTCCCACGTAGGGAAATTGACAATGTTTCAAAAATTTAACGATTATATAATTACGATCGCATAACAATTTTTGATAATTTCGATATATCACGATTATTTGCGATATTCTTTAAATCGCTTTATTTATCTCGAACGAATCGCTTTATTTGTTTTAAATGAGAATAAAATGATGCGAATATTAACGAGAGCGACGCGAATATTAACAAATTTTTAATGTTCAAAAAAGCGATGTTACTTTTAAAGGGCGTTCGTAACTTTTGAAAGAGCGCTATTAATATTTAAAAGAAACGTTTAATATCGTTAATCCCTCAGCGTTACTCTTTTTTACGCTTTATTTTTTACGTTTTTTCGTTACGAATGAATCGTAATCGTTTCGATTTAAATGATTATTTTGTTTATAATGAGTATTGTTTACATTAAAAAGATTATGATGTATAAATATAACGACTTTTATAATTAACATCTTTATTGCGATGAGCATAAAATGTCGAAAAATGATCGCAATCATAATAAATAATAAATAAATTATGTTATAATAGAAATCAGATGGGAGCAAGAGAGAGGTTTTTGTGAATAGAAGAGGATGATATTTCTGAGAAGCTTTCTGTAAGTATATATATTCTTTCAGTCAAGACGTCTAGCTATGTAAGACTTAATTATAAAAGACTTTCAAATCGCTCTTATCAATTATTACGAAACAAATAAGAATAAGCCTTCGCGACTATAACAAAAACTTTATGTAAACATATAAACATTATAAATATGTTCAAGAAATCCTTTCGACAAACCTTTCAAAAAACATCGTAATAAAAAAAAACGTTTTGAAAATCGATTTCATAAGCAAAGAAAATCTCGACGATTATTTCAAAAAATGTTTTGATAATTCCTTTTTATCTTCAAACATCGATATTTCTTTTATGCGAAAATATCGTCTTTTAAAAAACATCGAAAAATGTTCAAATTATAATATAAAAATTTCATTTAATTTCTTCGCAAAAAGCTTCTTTTATAATTTATTTGAAATCTTTTATAAATAAATAACGCACGTTTTGAAATATAATAATTTTTTTCAAAAAGTTTTCGAGAAAAGTTTTGAAATTTGTCTCGATAAACGTTTCGAGCGCACGAAAATGAGTTTCTTTTAAAAGACATTGTAACAAAAACAAATGTTTTGAAAATTCGTTTCGTAAGTAAAATTTTTTTTAATGAATGTTTCGAAGAATTTGTCGAGAATGAGCATTTCGAAAAAAGTTTTGATATATAAAATGGAAGTCTCTTTTAATAGCATCGGGATTTTCTTTTTGAATTTATATTTAATCTTTCTTTCGTAAGAAGCTTTCTCTTTAATTCATTCGAAGTTTCTTATAAATAAATAACGTTGAATTCGAAGCATAAAAATTCCTTTTTACTCTCTTTCGAACATATCATTAAAAAATTTTGAAAGTTTTTTATATAATAAGTTGATTAATATCGATTAATTACATAAGTTTTTCAAATTAGTAAAGTCTTTTCGAAATATATTAAACGAAAGTTATAAGGCGAATTCGTTTATAACGCACGACTTAAAAGAATAATAAAAATATATTTGAAGTTTTAACGAAATAACTCGAGCGTGATACGAATTGTTTTAAATAATCGTTATAATATATATGTTTGATTTTTTGATTATTTAATTGCAAAAGTGTAAAGGATCGTTTATAAACGTCGTCATAATCTTTGATTTGAAACGAATCTCGTTATCGAGTCTTTAACTTTCTCGTATTCTTTTAATATATCATAATGAGATTATCGATATAATGTGTGATTTCTCGAATTTCACGATTATAGCGAATTATTATTTCTTATTTTCATAAATCGGATCGTTATTTGATTAAATTATAAAGGTTTATTCGATAAATAAGATATTATTTGATTACGCGCGAATGAAGATTAAGATTCTCGAATTTCTTTATTCATTTTTTAATGTCTCGATCGAAGAGAATTAAGAATTTTAAAATAATAATTGAAGATGTATGAATTTAATCAAATAATATGCTCGTAATAAACAATTTTAAATAATTAATAATTTATATATTCACGACATTTACGAACTTAAATATTCATTAATCTTACTTTTGTTATAAATTGAGATTAAGATTAAGTTATTTGTATAAAACTTTTTTTAAAATTTAATTGAAGGTTTTCATTATGTTTATATTTTTCGAAAAATCAAACGAATTATATTCAATATGAATTTTCTTTTTTCGTAAAAATTCACGAAATTTATTATTAAAGAAATATTATTCTCGATCATAATAGATTATATAAAGTTTTCGATACATTACGAAAACAAATTTCAAACATTAAATTATATCTTTCACATTAACGATTTTGATAATGAATGAAATGTCAAATCGTGAGAAATAATAAACAAGATTGAGAATATGCGTGTTCTTTATTTTAATACGCGATAACGAATTAATAAAATTTATGCCCCATAATTGAAACGAATAAATGATCATTATTGAATTAAAAAGTTAAGATTTAATAATCGAATCATGTTTCGCGCATTCAAGACATTTTATAATATACTTTTCAACATCTTGAAATTAACTCGATCAATAACATATCTCTCGAAATCTTATGTAAATGTTTATCTTTATTTAATAATCATTTTTATTATATATATTTTTAAACACTTTCAAACCCTTTTTTTTTAATACGCATAACAAATAAACATTTTTTTAAAAGATTCATGAAATATATCGCACAATTCGATATTTATAAATTTTATATAATAAAGCGACTATAAAAGCTTCGAATTTTTTTATAAGATATTAATACACGTTTTCAAATCACATATTATTTCGATAATCAATAATTTAAATCGTAATTTCGACATTTTTTAAAGCGAAAACAAGAGAAGAAATAACGATTTTCAATAAAAAAGTCGATATATCATATAAAATGTTTTTGTCAAAATATGAAATAAAACACTTAGTTGTATTACTTTAAGAGTGCTACGAAAGAAAAAGCGATTTATGTACGAACGCATTAATAGTGCACGTAACGCCAAGACTTGACGTCACGTGACCCAAATTTCAACACTCCCCTTCGCTCGCATCTTTTTAAATTTAAATTTCGAATTATAAAAGTGAAAATCAACGTCGAATAATAAAAATGAATCGAAACGTCGAATTATAATCGTGAAAAATTAATATCGAATAACAAAAGTGAATCGTAGCGTCGGATTATAATTGTGAAAATTGATATCGAATAATAAAAGTGAATCGTAGCGTCGAGTTATAAGCGTGAAATTATTTCATATTTTTTTATCATTTTTTATACTTTTTAGGGCACTCAAATTTCAAAACATGAGATTCGAAACTCGCGATGTTCAAAATCGAATAAAAACAATGAAAATTCGAAGAAAATCGAAATCTGAAAACGATTATGTTCTTTTGAACATATTCGTCACGATGATATATAAAAAAAATTTCACTTTTTAACGAAAAATCGTTTTTTGACAAATTTATTTTCAATTTATTTAATATATATCAAAAATCGAGCAACATACGATCGATGAATATATGTGAAAATAAATTTTCCGATTGAACAAAATGTTTCGAATTGCATATATATGCATGCGATCGATCGTAAGATCTATGAGGGTCGTTTTAAAATATTGATGCTTGACAATAATGATTGATAAAATGTATATAAATTATGATCGATATATTGCGATAATGATGATGATAATAATAACGACAATAACGTTTAAAAACATAAATATGATAACTGTGATGGCGTTTAAAAGCATTTAAAAATTATGTTATTGAAGAATTTCGTGAATAATTAAACAAGCGACCTTTTTGATGACGATATAATTTTCAAATTTGAATCGCACATAAATATAAGTCTTTTAAATAAATGTTTATAAAGTTTGTGATTATAAATATAATAACGATAAATCAATTTCAGGTTGAGTTTTGATAAATAAGAATTTGTTCGCAAAAAACGCCAAGACTGATAATTAAGATTCTACGAATAAATTCGATCAATTATTCGAAATATAAAAATTAATGAAATCGTTTCTTTGAAGCTTTTGAATAATGACATTAAATTGATTTCACAAATAATGATTATTTTTTTGAAATTATAATAATAACTTTTTTAAAATTATAATAATGATTTTTTTAAAATTGACGCAAAAAATTATTTATAAACGATGCTTTAATTCGATTAATTAATAAAAAATTTCGAACTTATTTTTAAAGAGAGTCTTGATAAAATCGTTAATTACTTATTAATCGATAAAAACATATTTTAAAATGATATTTTCGACGATAACTTATTTTCGTACATAATGATATTGAATATTAATATGTTTGATATAAATATAAAATTAAGAAATTTTAATCAACGTTATAGCGTCTTAATTATCGCAATAAATTATTATTATTTAAAAACATTTAACGTTTGAATTAAATTGATTGAGAAATTCGCGTAATTAAATCGTCTTTTTAATAATTTAAATTTAATTAATGTATTCGATCTTATAAATTGAAAACGTTATTATAAATTATCGTTTAAAGAATCAATTAATTATCGCATTATTTATATCAAAAACGTATTTAAAAATAAAACGTCGAATGTTTTAATCGTTTATTCAATTAACGTCGATATAATTTATGAGAGATTTAAAATCGTTTCGAAACATAAATTATTTATTTTTTATATAATTAAAATATCGAAAGATGCGCTTAATTGCGCTTTAATGAAATATATTAAGATTTAAATCGTATCGAGAGATCATTGAAATTGCGAAAACGATATTCGAACGCGTATTTAACATCGTATACATGAAAAAGTCGATAATAAATTAATAAACGTAACGAGATTTTTTAATGATCACAAAATCATCTTCGACGATATGAAATTTATCATTAATAATGAAAATTGAAATAACCGCGAATTCAATTATGTCATAATCGATAAAAAACTTTTCGATATAAATTGTTTATTCAAAACGTAAAATGCGATTAATATGATCTTTTACGATTATTATATCGAGATAATAAATGTATAAATTTAAATCGATCATTTCAAACTTTTCATAAAACTTATTTTTAATTATTTAAATATCGACTTTATCGAGATTTATAAACAAAACATCGTTTATATAAATAACGACGATGATAATATTATTAATAAATATCGAAAAATCAAAAACGATAAATTCGAAGCTTAACTTCTTAAGATACGTCGTGAAAATATTATATCAAATTCTCGAAAATTATTTTAAATCGTATAACGTCTTTATGAGTTTATAAATCTTACTTTTTTTATTTTTAATTTCAAATTCCGTGAATGATATTATATAAATTATTTTTTCGATATCGTCATATAAAAAGACGATTTTAATGTTTATTTATTTAAATTTTCAATTTAAAATTATTATAAAAGCGAAAATAATTTTATAATTTATAAATTTGATTATCGAAACGAAAGTTTTATTAAAATCGATTTCTTTTCATTATTCGAAATTACGAATCATTTAATAAATTTTATATCGTACGATTTTATCAATAAAGTTTTTTTTGATTTTATAAATTCATTTATCTCTTAAAACACGCGCATTAAAAAATAAATTCATTAAAATTTAAATATCATTAATGATGAGAAAGTCGATTTCGTTTTATATAATCATTTATCAATACATTTTACGATAAAAATTCGTTATGATTTTTTTAAAATTTTAAAATTTATAAAGCTTAATGAAAATAACTTTTATTAATAAAATGAAAAAGTTCGAAATGAGATTTCGATATAATTTTATAATTTCGAACGACTTTATAATGAAAATGAATTTAAAATTTTTATTAATTATAAAACGAATAATAAATTTAATTATCGATATAAATAAAGATGAAAAAGTCGTAATATCGTTATTAAACGTATTAAACGATCGTTTTATTGCAAATTTCAAATTAAATGCGTTTAAAATGATTACGATTTTTAACGAAATCCTTTTTGAAATTGAAATGAAATTAAATAAATTATTAACCTTTTTTTTGATAATTGCATATCTTTTTTAACGCTTTTTTTTGAAATTATAAATAAAAAGAGAAATAAATGATTTTGATATTCGATATTCTCAACGAATTTACGTTTATTGCGATAAATATCAATTTATTTCTCGACGATAACGATGTTTAATTCGAAAAAAATAAATTTAAAAAAAATATTATCGATTTAATTAATATTAAAAATAATAATTATTTCATTATTATTTAAAAGCATATGATAATTCTTATCTTGATAATTTAAAAAACGTCTTTTAATGACGCGATCTTAATATATTTTTTAATCAATATTGCGAAAAACAATTTGATAATAATCGATTTGATTGATAATACCTAAATGAAATATATTAAAAAAAGATTCGATATTGATTTTGAATGAGATAATGTCACGATTAATAACGAATTGAATATTGCGAAAAATATTAATCGCTCGAACGAATTTTATTTAATATTTTTAAAACAATTTGTTTTTTTTAAATATAACGTTTATTTTACATTAAATAATAATATTTAAACGTTTAAATTTATCATTTATTTGAAAATTATCAAATATGATGTTTTTTTAAATGATATTTTTAAATAATCGAAAGGTTTTTATTTAATAATTATCGAATTTAATATCACAATCAATGCGAAAACGAATATATTTATTATCGTTATATTTCGAATCATTAAAAAACATCTTAAACGCGATAAAAATTGTTAAATCAAATTTATTAAATAATACATAAACGTCAAATCAAAGAATTTTATTGTCAAAAAAGATGATTATTCATTTAAAATTATTTTAAAAAACATTAAATAAACCTTAAAGATCGCTATAAATCAAATCGTTTTATTATTTTTTAAAAATAATGTGTCGCTTATATAATTTCATTTTTATATTAATCATAAAACATAATTCGCAAATATTATCGAAAAATAAAATGAAAAAATTCATTTCAACGCACATTTTGATCAATTTTTTGAAATTTTAAACGTTTAAATGATTATAATGTGCGTATTATATGCGAAAAATTATTTCATTAATTTAAAACTTCGATAAAGATTTTAAAAATTCTTAATTATCAAAAATAAATTCAATTAAAAATTCATCATAAATGAGAATCTCTTTATTAATAATTATTAAAATTAAAAAAGTTTCTCTTTAAATATCGAGCGTATAAAAACGATTTTAAATACGTTTAAAAAAAAACGTTATTTTTCGATAATAATATTAACGAAAACAAAAATCAAATTTTTTTTTTACTTTTTTAATTATTTTTTAAAAATAAAAATAAAATCGCAATCAAATACGAATTAAATATTTTAAAAAGTTAAAATGCGTTTAACATTATTCACCTTGCATTCAAATTCAATGTTTTTAAAATCGATAATTATACGATTATCGATAAGATCATTCACAAAGCGTGAAAATTAAAAAAATTCAAAGATTTTGAAAATCGAAAAAATGTAAATTATATGCTAAGTGCAAACATAATCGCGAAATTTAAAAAAAAACATTATTGTTATAATGAATAAGACAATAATTTACGTTTTATTAACAATTTTAAACTTAATAATCTCATAAACCTTTTTATTTAAAATGTTAAAATTTATAATAAATTCGAAAATCGATTTAAAAGCGACAAAAATAATAAAAACAATAAAAACAATATGAGCGATAAAATAACGAACGATTCTTAATTAAATAATTATCATAATTGCGTTAACATTATCAAATTGCTTTTTTAATTTTTTAATTAATTTGAATTCAAAATTTCCTTCTCAATCACGTTTTTCACGATTTTTATAATTATAATTATCACGATTATCACGATCATCGCGATTTCCGCGATTTTTTTATTTATATCGTTTTCGTTTAAACATTTATTATATGCATCGCATTCATTAATGTCGTATTAATTCTTTTTATAATGAATATAATATTTATAAATTTGAATATAAATGCGAAAATTGTTTGAATTTGCGTTTATTTGAATACGATATTTGACGACATCTTCAACGATAATAAAAATAAATACGAATTATTAAATATATTCAAAAAAGTCGTTAATAATAATGATAAATGTATGAATTTTTGAATGCGTGAAATCGAATAAATTAATAACGATGTTGAAAAATCGAATTATCGCATAATTTAACGTTTATTTGATCTCACGATTTTCATCATAACTAACGTGGCCGTCACACGGGTTTAACATCCGATATATATCCGATTATCATCCGATGTTCACCCGATGGTGGTTTTCCATCAGATATACGATGGTTGAACAACCGCTATACATCTTTAAGAGGTTTTCAAACGGCTGTTCAGCGGCTATCAAATCATCGTCAAACCGTTCTCATTTAGGAAGGAGCATCACATACCCATAAATCATCGCAATCACATTTTCATGTTCATTGCAATCAAGTCATGATCGTACCCACCGCAGCCACACAGCCATGGCCGTACCCACTGTAATCACACGGCCATGGCCGTATCCACTGCATTCACATATTCATGGCCGTATCCACTGCATCCACATACCCATGGTCATTGCAATCACATGGTCATGGCCGTATCCATTGCATTCACATGGTCATGGCCGTATTCACTGCATCCACATACCCATGGCCATTGTAATCACATGATCATGGCCGTACCCATTGCATCCACATACCCATGGCCATTGCAATCACATGGTCATGGTCGTATCCACCGCAGCCACACAGCCATGGTCGTACTCATTGTAATCATATTATTATTGAATATCGGATGGACAGCGGATGGATATCGGATGGATAACAAATGAGTATCGGATGGGCAGCGGATGAGCAACGGATGAGCAACAGTTACGCATCGGCTGCTCAACCGCTGGGAATCGGATGAAAATCCATCATTTTTCATTAAAACTGCCATTCGATTCTCAGCAGTTGGGCAGCCGATGCTCAACTGCTGCCCAGCCGCTGCTCAACCGCTGCCCATCCGATTTCCAACCGATGCCCATCCGATGTCCATCCGATGTTCATCCGATGTAAGATTCACGAGGCAGGCACCGTAGAAACGTCATAAATTTAAATATAATTTTCGCGATACGCATTATATTGCGAGCTTAATCTCTTATAAAAATAATAAATCTTTTAATTTTTATTAAAAAGAAAAACCGCTCGATCGAATTGATTTTTAAATTCTCAAATAACGCTTATAAAGATATTAACATATTTTTACGATTTATTTTCGTAAATAATCAAAATAAGAGATTTCAATTTAAAAATAATAAAATTAAAAATGTTAAAATTTCGAAATTTATATTTTTCGAGCTTTTTTTAAACATTAAAAACATTAATATGATATTCGATTTTATTTTAAAAATTATTTTTATAACGAATTTTTATTATCGTGCAGATTTTATTATGCGTTTCGATTTAAATTAAAACGTTTATTTTAATAATAACAAATTTTATTTCGACGATTAAACGATTATTTAAAACGTCTTTTATTTCAATAATAAAACTTTCAATAAACATAATCATATCGACTTCGATTTAATATTACAATTTAATTAAATTTAAAAAATTTTACATTTAACGTTTTCATTTAATATGATTAATAATTTTCATAAACATTTCAATTTTTTCAAACTGACTTAAAAAGATCGAAAATTTAATTTCAAAATGTTCAAATATAATGTCAAAAAGAATTGATTTAAGTTTTAAAATTTAAAAACTTTTGAAATTTGAATTTGAATTTAAGTTTAAATTTACGTTTAAGTTTAAATTTATATTCGAAAAAATAATTTATAATAAAATAAAATTTAAAAATAATGAGATCTGCGTAATAAAACTTTTAAAAATAATTAAAATAAACGACGTCGAAGAAATAAGGCGCGCATTGAAATCGAAAAGCTCTTCATTAATAATAAACTTTGATAATAATTCGAAAATTGATTATTTTAAAATAAAAATGAAATCAACGTAAAAGTTTAAAATAAAATCATTATCATTATCATTATCATTATCGTTATTCAAAAGATATTCAAAAATTTATAAAATTTCGAAAATATGAAAAAAGTCTCATTGAGTTTTGAAATTGATTTGATATAATTTAAATTTTCGTTTACGAAAAGTTTTTATTTCGCAACCAAAAAAATATTCGATAATATTTAAAAAAACGATAAATTTGATAAATCTTAAAAAAAGTATAAAGACATAAAAATGTTATTTTAAAAAAAAATCATTTGATTTTATAAATCATAACGAATTTATAAAGAATACGTTATTCGAATTATATTAATCATTTTAATGATCAAAAGATCTTGAAAGAAAAACAATAAGACTTCGAAATCGAGAGCGAAATTAATAATCTCATTTCGCTCGCTTAAAATGTTTAAATATAATATTATTATCATTAAATCGTTTTATAATAAAAACTTTTTCTTTTTTGATTCTCGAAATAAAAAGTTTTTTTCTTTTACGCTTTAATTTTAATATGCTAAACACGCGAAATAAAAAATAATTTTTTTTTAATTAATTATTAATTTAAATTTTTATCTTTGACTTTTTGATCTTTATTACGAATATTTTACAATTAAATTATCAAATATAATTATCATCATCGAATTTTGAATAAAACGATTTGCAAAATAAAAACATATCATTTATCATTTTAACATATTTCACATAAAAAAACTAATAATGTTTCAAAAATCTAACGATCACATGATCACGATCGCATAACAACTTTTAACAATTTCGACATATTACGATTATTTGCGATATGTTTCAAATCGTCTTATTTTATCTCGAACGAAAATAAAAACGATATGAATATTAATAAAAGCGATCGATTATTAATAACGTTTCAACGCTCAAAAAAGCGATATTGATTTTTAAAAACGCCCGTAACTCCCGAAAAGACGTTATTGATTATCAAAAAAAACGCTTTAAATATCGTCAATTCTCGACGTTACTTTTTTTATATTCATTTCTTTATAATCTCTGCGCGTTTTTATTACGAGCGAATCATAATCGTTTCGATTTAAATGATTATCTTATAACGAACATTGTTTATATCAAAAAGATTGCGTTATATAAATGCAACGATTTTTATAATTAATGCTTTCATTGCGATAAATATAAAAATGTTTAAAAATAATCTCAATTATAATGAATAATAAATAAATCATATTATAATAATGTCGATACAAATTCGGGTTTATAATCTGTCAAAATATGAAATAAAACATTTAATTATATTGCTTTAAGAGTGTTACGAAAAAAAAAGCGATTTATATACGAGCGCATTAATAATGCACGTAACGTCAAAACTTGACGTCACGTGACCCGAATTTCAACAGTTTTTATTAATGACTTTAAATCGATTTAAACGATTAAAAATTGTTAAAAAGTTATCGAATTCGTTTTTTTCATTTTTTTAAATTCAAAGAGAGTTTTACGCATTTAACTTTTATTTTATCGTGATAATAATGAAATTCTCGTGTTAAGAGAATCGTTATATTGTTATATTGCCAAGCTGCGTACCTGTTTAACAGATATTTTATCAAGTTTATAACTTGACAAGAAGTTGATAGATAATCAATTCTCATAAAAGAATCGATCAATTTACAATCACTTAAAATATGACCTTGTGATGTATCTCATTATCGATATTATTGTGTCGTCAATCATAAACATATCGTTTATTATGAGCTTGATAAACATTTTATAATTAATCAATCGTATTTTCAACATTTGATAACAATATCGATATATAATTGTTTAATCAAGTTTTTTCATTAATAACAATTATACGATATTAAATTCTTCATTACTCAAATATATTGCATTATTTAAATCGACGATTTATCATTTATCGATTAATTCAATTTATTTATCACATCAAATAATTCATTATAGATTTTTGTCAAATGATCGAATCTCAACATTGTTGAGATCGTTTTTCTTTGATTATTTGTTCTTTTTTAATCAATTATTGATTTCTTTTAACGACCTTTTTTCAAATCGTTAAGCGTATTTTTTTGTCAAGAGACAAATATCATTTGACGAAAAAAATCGATAATTGAAATCTCATCAAACTCATTTTTTTCATCATTTTCTTTTTATGATTTGAAAAAAACATTCTCTTTTTATGTATTTATCGTAAATTTTTAATCGACGCTTATTATTCAATTGTTTATGAAAAATCATTATTAAATTAAAATTTATTTTCGAATTCAGCGTTACAAAAAATATTCTCATCATAATTTATTAATTTTAAAACTTTATCAAATTTAAGTTTTTATTAATTGCTTTTATTAAAAAAGAAACTCGATTTGTTATTAATTTCATTATAAAATATATTTAATGTTCGATTGAGTTCGAATAGCAAAAAAACATTTCAATAAAAAAAATCCGAATTCGTTTATAATCAAAATTTATTTAAACATTTATGTGATCATCGAATTAAGTGATAAATAAATTCTCTTTAAAAGTTTTCATTAAGAAATTTAATAAAAACATCGAAGACGTAATTCGATATTTTAAATCATTTTCAAAGTCGAAATAAAAAAATCATTCGAAATAAAAAAGTCATTTGAAATAAAAAAACAATTCGAAAATTTTTATTCATTTATTTTTCTTATCGATCTCAAAAGAGAAACAGTTCATTATTTTAAAAAAATAATCGAAAGATAATGATATTAAATCGATAATCGAATAATTAATAAATATATTAAATAACATTACCTTATAGGGTCAAGTAGTGCGCAAGATAAAATGTTATTAAAGAGTGCATTAAGCATAAATGAAAGGATTTCAGAAATGATTATTTTTATTAATTAATTATAATAGATTTATTCTCGATATTTTGATAGATTATTATAATGAACATTTGTTATAAAAAATAGATAATTTGACTCGTCATTGCGCACAATATATCACAAATATAAATCAATTATTATTTCAAACTATCTCTTATATTTGATTATTAATTAAATTTTGAATTTATTCTTCTCAATTTTCAATTGTATTTAATTGATTTTTTGAAATTTCTTTAAAAGAAAGTTAAAGTTTTTTTCAAAATCTTTTATTGAATCGTCGAGAGGTCGTCGAGAAGTCGTTGAAAAGTTATTAAAAAATCATTGAAGAATTATTGAAAAAAGCTATCTTTTTTTCACATCGCGACTTTGATGCAAAATGTGCCATGTTATATTTATAACATAAATAATATACATCATTTATGATCATCTCATATTGTACATTGCGCACATTGCGCACATTGCGCGAATTTACGAAATAAAAAAATCGAAATCTGTAAATGTAAATGAAGAATAATAAAATTATTTTTATATTTCTCTTATTTATCTTATGCGTCTAAAAATTATATTCTTCGTTTAACTTTATCGTTGTTATATTAGAATTAAACATCTTTTTCGAAATCTATTATTATTATATTAAAATTGTGCGTTTTCATTTTAACCTGTTTTTATCAAAATTATTTTATGCTTTTTTTTATTTTCTGCACATATTTCATTCAAGATATCAAAACGTATATTAATCAAAACGCATATTTAATGTAATTTATATACATTTTCGTTATATCTCTGTCGTTTAAATCATTCACTTTATTAGAACATCGAGATGCATTATATTATTAATATAATTCATATTATCGAAAACATCGACTTATTTTATAATGTCAAACTTTTTAAATTTTCAAAAAAGTCGCGCTGAGAGCGTAAAGGCGATTAAAGATTTATGAAATTTTTTTGAAAATGCTTATAACAATGATATATGATAATCGATTTAATTAATGTTAAAATGAGTGTTTTATCACAATATTATTAATATGGTTCATTGCCAAAAATGCGTAAAAACATATTTATTTATTAATATACAAAAAATTGCAAAAAAGGCGATTTATTCATATTTTGAAAATTAATAATTATGTTTTTTGATTTTCTCGCAAGGCATTTAACACATATTTGCATCATTTATATTTTATTTCACAAATTGTTCAAAATCAAATACTTATAAAGATTGTCATTATATTTTTCATCTCGATTATTATTCATTCATCGCATATTCGCTGAAGAAAAAAGACACACATTTATTTCTATCGCGCATTTTGATTTTTATTATACATTCATTTTCATTATCGTTATTAAACGCTTTTATAATTAATATATTTAATTTTTGTGAAATTGAAAAGTTGTTATCGAATTTTGAAAGATGAAAATTCATATATGATGATCATAATTATAAATATAAAAACGCGATTTGATCACGCATTTGTTAACGAAATTTATAAATATTATTATAAAACACGACGTCGTTGACGATTGCGAGAGATAACATGAAAAGAAAAGGGAATGATTTGTTATACATCGAAAATGATTTGAAAAACAATTATCAAATTTGAAATGTTAATTATTACGCACATTTGTTATTGATAAATATGATTTAATAAGCATTTTGTTATATGTTATCAAAGTTATCATAATTTTGAGGATTTTGAAAAAAAAAAAATTCATCTCATCAATTTTATTCATTTCATTTCATCATCGCATCGTTTTATGATCGTAACATTTTATAATATTACATCTTTTGAAAATATAGCATATTAATTATCGACGTTATTTGATGATATGCTGTGTTTTCTACACGATTTTTAATAATATATATATAATTGAAAATGAATGTTTAAAAAATGCTCTTGATAAATAATTAACGCATATTAAAAAGAAAATCTTTATAATCGAATTATGTAAATCGATAATGTTTATTTTTTGATCAACTCATATATGCCCTTTATACTCGTTTTTTGAATAATTATTAATAATAAAAAGATAATGAGATAAAAGATTAATTAATAAACTTTATTGAAAATTTAATTAAATAATGATATATGATAATGTGTGATAATAAATTTATGAGAATATTAATTTTAAATTAATATTAAAATTGTGAGAAGAATAATAAATTTATAATGTTAATAATATAAAAACGTAAATGTTATAAAAATTGATTTTTTATCAAACAATTATTTTCGGAAACAACGATGTGTGCTGCGCAAATTTATGCACATTAAAATATTTAAAAAATCGCTTTTCGATATTTTCATAATTTTGCGTATTCTTTTTCGTTATTCGAGTGATTCTATATCAAATAAAATATTATATGAAAAAAAAAAAAAGCATAATATACACATCTTATAAAAAATATGCAAAATGTATATAAACTCTTAATAACGTTTATCTCATTCTTATTTCAAAACATTTAATTCATATCAAAATATAATGAAATTTACACATATGTAATATTTAATAAATAAATCACGTAATTCATCTGATAAGTTTTGAAAGATTTGAAATAATTATTTTATATAAATTAAACATCATAATTGCAATATAAAAATAAAGCGTGCTCGTCTCTCTCGAGACCTTTAATTTTATTGTTTCGCTTTATACGATTGATTTATAAAATATAATACTTCTTTACCTCGATCTTTGAAAATTTAATAATGTTCATTATGGTGAAAAGTTTTTAATAAAACATTTTAAAAATAAAATCGAGTTTTATTTTTCTGAAGTTCTTCATCATAATTATTCTCGCAAATAATCATACACGTTTTTTCGAAAACTTATATAAAAAGACGTTATCGATTCGAATTATCATTACATCTCGAATAATAACGAAATTTTCGATATTAAACACAATTCGATACTTAAAGATTTTGTTACATCTTATCAATAATCGCTTTAACATAATAATTTAATTTCATATCAATCGACAATATTATATTTTTAAATAAATAAAGAAATATGCGCAAACATTAAAAACAAAAAAAAAACAAATTTTTATCGATCAATAAAGTTGAGTTTTTAACATTATTACAAATTAACACGTTTAAACAATATTATATTAAGCTTTTCATAATTTATTTCATAAACACTTTATAATATAATAAAGAAAAAATCATTAATAACAAATTATTTAAATCACAGCGATCAACTTAAATCTCTTTGCATATATATTCGATTTAAACATTTCAACGTCAATGATTTCTTATAAGTTATATTTTCGATAATTAACATTTAAAATTGAAACGTTTCATCGTCTCGTCTTTCAAACTTCGAATAAAATAATAAATTAATCAAAAAAATAAGATATTTTAAATATATTCTCAACATCTTCATAATTAATTTAAATTTAATAATTTGATGAGAGTTAATGAGAAAAAATCGTAAAATTTGATATAAACTCTTTTTGATTAATAAAATCTTTTTTATTTCTCGAAAATTAATTTGAATCACGATTTTTTTGAAAAACCTTTTTACAATAAATTAATAAATAATTATCAATAATAATAATAACGAAATTTATTTATGTTTATTTTCACCGCTTAAAGTGATGCAATTGTTAAAAATAATATATTTAATAATTACGTTTTCATAATGTAAAGCAGCGTGTACATTTAAACGTGTTATAATATTTTAAAAAATTGTTATTTATTTTGCGGCGTCTTCTTTTATTTCAAAAAGTTTCATCAAATATTTATATTTTAATCGTTTCAAATGTTATAATTCGTTATTTTTAAATGTATTGTTTATTTCGAATTTATCATTTAAGATATTAATAAACGTTATATATTTAAAAAAAATAAAATAATTATCGCGTTTGAAATTTTTAAAATAAACGAATATAACGCATTAATAAAAATTTTAAAATGTTTTTCTCGATTATAATAACAACGATATTATATTCTCTCGATCGATTAAATTTATATTTTAAATTAATATCATAATATTACTTTTTATTATAATAACGTAATACAAAATTATTAAATTAATATTATTGAAATTTAACGTCGAAAACATGATTATTTTTACAATTTTTAAATATATAAAATTGATTCATTTAGATTATAATCAAATGCGTAAAAATAAAAACGTAATAATTAAAAATTTATCACATTTTTACATTTGATAATTAATAAAATAATATTTTGACGATTATAAACGATTTCAATTAAATAAATAAAAAGAATATCAAAATTCAACGCAATAAACATTCGCATTAATGTTAATAAATATGATAACGAATAACACATATTGTGCTTATTTGATAATCTCGACATATTTTAAATATATCACATTTCAGATTTGTTTCATATAATGTTCAAAAATGACGCGATATTGATTAACGAAATCTATTTAAATCTCATTTTTATGTTTTAAAAGAATTTAACATTTTTTATAAACGCATCTCTTTTGATTCGTTTATAAAATATTCGATGATGATAATGAATATCGAAAATAATGTTAAAAATTAAATTCGCTTTTTGCTTCTTTATGATTAAATATTTTAAATATTCTCGATTAACGATTAAAAATATAAAATTAATTTTTTTTTATTATTATTTTATATCTTTTATGAAAGTTATAATATAAACGCATATAAACGTTTTTACATCATTAATGTTGATTTTGAGATCGCGATTTAAAATTATTAAATTAAATTTTAAAATTTTGATTATATCTGCAAAGTCGTTAATATATAAATTAAATGTTAAAAATAATATATTGATTTTTCGTTTTCTTTTTTATTAATTTAAATTAATAATTATAACGTAAATTTTTATTAAAAATCAATATATATTGCGATAAAGATCAAACGCATTAATGAAAATTAAAAAAAAATTAAAAGATATAAAGATGTAACGAAGTTGATTAAATGCGTTGGATCATATATGTTCAATTTTAATATTTCACGAATAAATGTCGATAATTATAATAAACGTGTGTTTTTATTATTAAACTCAAAGATTTAATATATAACGAATCTTGATTTATAAATCGATACATTTTTAAATTTAACATTTGATTCTTCATAATAATAATTAAAATAAATATCAATTTTTTTGATTTGAATTTATTCTCGATAAAGATAAACGATTTTTTATTTTAATAAAAAAACCTTTTAACATTTAAATTCGTTGATATTGAAAAATTCGATTTATTAAATTCAAAAGCGCTCGCAACGTAAAATGAATTATCGAAAAATTTAATTTGATTTTTTGTTTTCATCGAAAAAATTGTTTTATTTTTATTGATTGCAATAATTCGTATCATATAAAATTTATAACCTCTTTAATAAAAACAATTTTTTATTTTATAATGATAATAAACGATATTAAAAAGAAAAATCGAAATCTGATTAAAATAAAAGACATATTCATCGAAATAAAATTTGATAAATGAAATTTATATCAAAGATTAATAAAGCTCGAAGAGTTGATCAACGAAAAAAATCATTTTCATATAAATCTTAACGAGAAATTCAATCGATGAAAGCACAATTTGAAAAAGCTTAATGAAATTAAAAAAATACATTATACTCTTTATCATTCGAATCTCCTTTTATTTACTTTGCGTCGAAAATTATTTTTATATTACGTTTATCTTTTAATATCATAATTTTATTAACGATAATTACGCATTAATGTATTTTTTAAAAATTATCACAAAGCGCGAAAGATCTTTAAACGTTTATAAATTCTTCAAAAAATCAAATATTTTAAACAAATTTTGATAACTTTGTCGTGTAATATCAAAAATCTTATATCATAAATTTAATATTATTAAAAACGTTTTCATCTCTCAATTTACTCGTTTATGCGATATCTTTTTCAAAAGATTTGTTATAAACGAACATCGTGAAAAAGATAACATATTTGAATCAAAAAACATAATAAATTCGTTTTATATTAATTTATCGAGATTATTTAAAAAGTTTTATTGAAAAGATTCGAAAAATAAAAAAATATCGAATAAAATAATAATAACGAGATTTGACAATAAAAAATTAATGTTATTGATTAAAGTTATGTGTATTAAATCTTTCGTTATCATAATCTCAATGTTTTTGAACAAATTATTAAAGATAAAAATAACGTTTTAAAAAATCAACAAAAGTTCGCGCGTTAATATCGAAAAATTCATATTTACATTATTATTAACAACAATTTCAAATAATGTAAATATGTCGTTTTTTTTAACATTCTTTATAAATTCATCAAACATATTCGTTTCATAATTATATTATTTATATTTATTTTTTGATTTGAACTCATTTACGCGCTATCGCTTTTGAATAACGAATTTAAATCTCAAAATCAAATTTCGAATATTTTATAATTAATCATTTCTTAATTTTTTAAATCGACGTTATATTTTCGAAAGATTTATAATCTATCGCATTATAACGAGCGAAAAAATTAAATATAAAAATATAAAATTCAATAATCGTGATGTAAAGTGCAAATGTAAAAACGAAAATTAATCACATAACACGATTGAAAACGTTTCAAATTAAATAAAATATGTGAATATTATTAACGATCAAGGAAAAAGATTTAAAAAAATAAAACAAAATCGTTATTTTTGAAAATGTTATAAAAATGATTAAGAAAATCGTGTCAACATCGAAATTATGAATCAAAATTTTGAATAATTATTATGTAAATTGTCGTAATGCACGCTATCGCAATGTTATTAATATGATTTTATCGTTATCGTTGATATTACACAATTGAAAAAGACGAAAAAAACATATTCATATATTTTAATTTTCAAAATTCAAACACATTCATATTTCATTTTATGAACATAATAATTTATGTTATTTGACTCATTTTAAAATTATCGCATTGATTAATAACATATATTGATCGTATTTTATATGCCTAAAATCTCTTTTGATGATTGATTTAAGATCATAAATAATAAAATGATTTAAGTTTTTGACATCATATCTGAAAAAAGGATTTTTGAATTATTGTATATAAATTATTAACATACACATTTTTTTATGCTTTGAACGTATCAGATCTTATTCTCTTTCGATATGTTATAAATATTAAAAAATGATGATATTAATAAAGAGATGTTAAACGCTTTAAAATACGTTAAAAAATTAATAAATGATAATAAATGATTTATATGAAAATCGTAAACAAGTTAAATCAAAAGATTAATTTATATGTTTTTTAATAACAATGTTGATAATATAATTGCGATATATGCGATAATTTTAACGTTACATAATATTAAAAAAAAAGATTATTTTGTTAAATTATCAAATTATTAAAGTTTAACGAAGAAATTATTACTTCTCGAATTTCCTCATTTTTTATTTTTCAGATTTATTTATTATTTTCGTTTTTCAAATAAAGCAAAATCATTCATTTTGCGTATAAAATTAAATATATAAATTCATTACACAATCTTTATCACATCATATTTACAAAAATAAATGACATATTTAAAAATTCGCAATCTCAATCCTCTCTCAATCTCGCGATAATCAAATCAATATTTAATAAAAAAAATAACGATAACACGCGTAAAATCAATGCAAAAAAATTATACATTCAAATTATAAAAAATGTTATTGAGCGTTTAATATCATAAAAAAATCATCGTATTGCTTCGTTAATTCGAAAAAAAATAATGATTTTAACGAAAAAAATCAAAATAATAACTTTGAATTTGCGCTTTATAATTTCATTATAAATTATTTAACGCTATTTATCAATTAAAGAAAATTAATATATATATGTAAAGTCGTAACACATTATTCAATAACGTTGACGTCGATAATGAAGAATTTTAAAAATTTGAAAAAAAGCCGCTTTATTGAAAAATGAAAATAAAACATAATATATTACGTTTTTCTCGAAACTTATTAAAAGCAATATTATTAAAGGTTTTTTTAAAAAAAAATTAAAAAACAATAACGTCTTCGTAAATACACGCGTGAATTTCGATAAATTTGAAATACATTATCATCTTATATATTTAATTAAATTCAAAATAATGTTTTACATAATAATAATTAAATTTATATAAAAAGATGCGATTATAAAATAAGATTAAAAATAAAAAAATAATAATAATAAAATCAATTAAAATGAAAACAATTGAAAAATTCGCTCGATTTAAAATATGAAAATATAATTTTATGCTTTTCGCTTTTTTTTAATATTAATATTAATAATTCATAATCAAAAATTCGCGATTATATTAAAAATGATAAAAACGATATTATCGAAAGCATTATTAAATATATGTTTTTTACAAGGTTTTTCGCATTAAAGTATTCTCTTAATACGTTCAATTAAATATTTGATTTCATTAATGAATATATCGATATTATCGAATTTGATGAAAAATCAACGCTTCATTTTTATTTTAAAAATAAATTATTTTATTATTATTCTTTACTTCTCCGTTACGACTTTATTATAAATCATTTATTAATAAATTTTTAAATATATGAATCAACTTTGCTATTAAAATCAAATTATATATAAATTAAAAAACGAATTCGCAAGCGCTACATAATTTTATACACAATCGTAATTCGCTTTTAACATAAATCTTTATTATAATGAAATTTGATAAATATCATATAAAAATAAAGGATTTTATGCGTGTCGAATCGAAAAAACGTTATTATCGATAAAAATTTGCAAATTCGTTAAAGTCAGATCGTGATGTTAATTATATCTTTTTGAGAATTTCGTTTTTAAAATAAATGTGATTATTTGTGTGGGTGTTTATGTTAAAACGTTTTTATCGTTTCAAAAGTATATCATTTTTGTTTTTTTCAACATTTATATAACGCTGTGTGTATAACATTATTTTATTTATTATTATGATTTTACGAAAGCATTATATTTTATTGCATTTTATATTATTGAGTGAAAATTTATTAAATCATTTCATATCGAGACGAAGATGTTATATTACGAAATTTATGATATATAACATATATTTTGCGAAGCAGGCGATTTTTATGATATGCGATAAAATAATTTAAAAGCGAATTTATTTATGATATTCATTTAACGAATCAATTTTATAAAAAAAAAAATTTTTTTATTATGTCACGAAAAGTCAACTTTTTTCATCACTTTTGTTTTTACAAATTATGTTTTTATATGTTATTAACTAACATCTGACGAGGATAAAAATCTTATCATCGTATATCGATTATTTATTTTGAATAATTGACGAATCAATTCAAAGTGAATTTATCGAATATAAATTAAATAAATGCAATAAGAGATAACAAAGCTGAGCTTTTTAATTAATATATTTTTATCGAAAATCGTAAATTTGATAGCGACATTTGCAACATTTCTAAAGATGTTATTATTTTGAAATCGCTTTTTATAATTATATGAAAGATTATTTATGCTCAACATTAATAGTAAAAGTGTATAAACGATATATTTTCATTCATGATTTCTGTTTAAGCATTGTTTTACATTTGAATATGTATAAAAAGTGTTTGTTTTTTCGCGTTTTGCTTTTTTAAATGTTTTATTATACGCAATTTCTTTTAATAATAAAATATAAAATATAGCATTTTTATAGAAACTGTTTATTTATAAGAGATATATATTTATGTAAAGTTTTTTTAAAAAATCAAACGTCACAAGAGCGACTTTGTTATATTGATGTCAAATTATCAAATATCGCTTTTCTTTTCATTAAAAAGTTAATTTGAATAATATAAAGGTTATGTTTGAAAACATAAACTCTGCTTTCGTGATTCTTTTTTATTATTCAAATTTAAACTTTTCGTTTGAAAATTCGATAATACACGTTGATAAGAAAAATAGAAAAATAATAAAATGATAAAATAACATGCTTTTAAAAGAGAATAAAAACGTAAAAGTAATTGATAATGCGAGACGTTAAATGCATATTCGCTTTTCAAGATCGATATATAATATCGACGATTATGAAAATAACATATCAGAATAATTATGAATATCAATTTCAAAAAAAAAGGAGATTGATAATTCTCAATAATCATTTTTTATAACAAACGCGTGAATTTTGATAAAATACGAGAATTAATAAAAGAGGCTTTTTTTAAATTATACGCGCGTTTTCTGAGATATTAATTTATATAAATATCAATTTTTATTTATCGATTTTATAGCTCAGCGGCAGAGCGTGATGATTTTAAACTTATTTTTATTTTTCAAAAATAACGTTTTTTAAAAAATAAAGTCAATAAATATTATTAAGAATTTGAATTCAAATCTCAATGAAATCAAAGAATGTTTTTTTTTTGATTTCGACACGTACATAAATTCTTATTTAACAATTTATTTATCGTGAAAAAAACGAGCAAAGAGACGAGCAAAGAGACGATTTATTTATTGCGTAACAATTTTATATCATTATTTTTATAATAAAGAATATAGATAAGAAGATAAATAAA
This sequence comes from Alectoria sarmentosa, assembly GCA_009733775.1. Lineage (NCBI taxonomy): Eukaryota > Fungi > Ascomycota > Lecanoromycetes > Lecanorales > Parmeliaceae > Alectoria > Alectoria sarmentosa. The sequence continues at coordinate 79,024 of WOGZ01000028.1, forward strand.
TAAATAAAATAATCATTTTAAAAACGATTATATTTTAAGGGCGATTATATAATAAGTTGCATTCAACATTTTTTTATCGAATGTTTTAAACTCAAACATAATATCTCTCGTTATAATTATCGTTTCATTAAATCTCGCTTAACGTGCTGTGAAATTTTCATTTTGCGTTATACGTTATTAAAAATATATACGAAAAGAGCATAACGATATTTTATAATGTATTCTTTAAAATGTCATCTTAATAATGTGTTCGAATTGACGTTCTATTGATGTTATATTCTTTTATATATATCATTTAATAAAATGCGATATTAAGACACGTTTAAAACAATTCTCAAAGATTGACAAATACAGGACGATTTGCGGATGGAGATTCTCGAATAACCTTTTTTATATGAATCATGAACCCTGAATCTTGCGAACGTCTGGCCCTCTTAAGATATTTAAAACGTCGATAATATTTAAAACGTTAACAAATTAAATTCTTTTCAATTTATTATTATATCGAAATTTATATTATTTATTGACAATTTTTCTCTCATTGAAAGCGATTTCATTAATCTCACGAAATCGTTAATTAATTCATTATTAATATTAAAGAGATCGTTCATTTTTATTAATTTTCAAAATAATTCTTTATCTCATTCATTTGTTGGATTATAACCTTTTTCAAAAAATAATTGAAAAATTCTTCAATTTATATTTAAAGGATATTAATCATTTCGTTCGTTTTTTTCACGTCAAAAATCATCTCGACGTTCGTCGAAGGTTTTTAAAAGAAATTGATTAACATAAAAGTTGACGAAAAGATCAACTTTTACAAAATTTAACACGATTATTATTAATTCGTTTTTGTTTATGAATAAAAGCTCGGCAATATCAAAGTCGATATTTATGAATAATTAAACACATTTTTAATTTCATGAGATTTTTCGTATTTTCATTAAAAACGAATTTAAAATTGCATTTGCATTAATTTAATTATAAGATTTATCGAAAAAACGCGAAAAACAAGATAGATCTGACGATTCAAAATTATTTAATAATATTATTAATGTTATCAATGATAATGATTAATTACGATTCAATGTTCAAAATCTCGAATTTTTTCATTTTAACGTTTTAAAATTATATGATTTTGAATATGTGATTTATAATTATAAAGAAATCATTTTTAAAGAAGTTTACATTTTTAATAAACGTGTTTATGATTATATTTTATTTATCAACGAAATCATTATTAAAGAAAATCTTTTTTTTGTTTTCGAGATTTAACATTAAATTAATATTTCGAAAAAATTGATGATTTCAAACGAAAAGTCTTTAAAAATATAATATTAATCGATTTTATCGATTAATTAACATTATAATTTAAGATGAATATAATTAAAATAATAAACAAATTGCATATTAAAAAATATTCTTTTAAAAATGTTATTAAAAAACGCGATTTTTAAGGCTATTTATAAAACGTTTAATTATACGTCACGATATTAAACGTAAATGATCGTTACGCTCATTTAATGTGAATATGATAAAATCTTAACGTCGAAATTCGATCGATGATTTTAATATCGATATTTATCACGATTGTGTAAACGTTTGCAAAGAAATTGAAATTTTTTTTTTTTATAAAAAATAATGAATAAGCGTCGACGAATTAATCGTTCGAGATAAATCGATAATATATAATTCAAATAACAAAATCAAAATCAATATAATAGATTTTAATCGATAATATTCGAAATATAACGAATAATAATATTATATAAAAATCAATTTCGAAAAAACATTTATTAATAAGCGAAAAAAGATATTAAACGTGACAATTAACAAATTGAAATCATCGTAAAAAAACATATATGTGATTATAAGATTTTATTCTTGTCGATTTAAAGGAAATAAATATCTTATTAATATTAAATTGATTTATGAAAAAACTTAAATTTAAGAAATTAAAGAATTATTTCTTTATCGAGACATTATTATTTAATCTTTTTGTGGAAATATGATGTAGAACACTTAATTGTATTAGATTAAGAGTGTTACGAAGAAAAGTGCGATTAAGCTACGAGCGCATGCGCCCGTGTCACATGATTTATCACGTAACCTGACTTTCGACACTCCCCTTCGCACGTATATTTTTAAAAAAATCGAACGTCAAATAAAGAAAATGAATCGAGCGTCGAATAATTATAATAAGTTTAACGTTGAATAATTAATGTGAAATTATTCTTATACACCTCCTTTATTCACTATGCGTCTTATAAAAATTCGAATTTCAAATATAAGATTCGAAATTCGCGATGTTCAAAATCGAATAAAAATAATGAAAATTCGAAAAAAAATGTGATCATTTTTTTTATAAATCATTTTTATTTCATAAATCATTTTTTATCTCTTATGCATCATCTTTATCCTTTATAAACATTCGAATTTCAAAAATGAGATTCGAAATTCGCGATATTCAAAGCCGGATTGAAAAAGTGAAAATCGAAAATCTGAAAACGATTATGTTCTTTTGAACATATTCGTCACGATGTCACATAGAAAAAATTTCACTTTTTGATAAAAAACCGTTTTCTGACAAATTTATTTTCAATTCATTTAATGCACATCAAAAATCGATCGACATATGATCGATGAATATACTTATGTGAGAATTTATTTTTCGATTGAACGAAATATTCCGAATTGCATATGCATATATATATATATATGCGATCGACTACAAGGCTCGTGAGAATCGTTTTAAAATATTAATGTTTAATAATAATGATTGATAAAATATATGTAGATTGTGATCGATACATTGCGATAATAATAATAATGATAATGATGATAATAACGTTTGAGGGCATAAATATGATGGTTTTATAAAAATATTCTAGGCAATTGACGAAAAGTCGGCGATAACGATCTTTTGAATCGCGTCGCAAATCTCAAATTTGAATTGAACATAAATATAAATGTTTCGAAAAAAGGTTCGTAAAGTTTATGAATATAATTGCAATAACGATAAATCAATTTTTGATATAATGATGATATGACGAAGTTTTAACACGTCAAGATTAATATTGAGATTCTACGAATAATTCCGATTTCGATCGATCATTCGAAATGTGAAAATCAATGAAATCGTTTTTTTGGAATTAAGGGCGTTAAATAATAATAATGAGACGATTTAAACGATTTAAACGTTTTCTTTAAAACAGCGATTTAAATAATCTTGAATGAATGATGTGAAATTGTTTTCATTTTAAGGGCATCGCGGAAGGTAACAAATTTGTCGAGATATAAAACTTTAATAAGATCATTAATTATTTATTTGTTAATAAAAACATATTGAACATTCACAATATCATCATTGACTTTTTTACATATAAAATGATAAACGATGTTAATGTGTTTAATGCGAGCATAAAATTAAACGTTTTTTGCGAGAACGATTGCGTTTTGATTATTTTCAAAAATTATAATGATTTTGAAATTTGAATCATTAAATCGCAAAAGTTGATTGAAAAGATTTTTCAATTAAATAATTTTTTTAATAATTTACGTTTGATTGATATATTTTGTTTTATAAATGAATAATATCATAATAATTTAATGTTTACTTAATTAATTAATAATGTTATTATTCAAATTGAATAAATAATCGAAAATGAATTTTCGAATTGAGTTTTCAATTTAATCAAAATTAATATAATCGAATAGATTTTTCAAAAAACTTTTATACACGAATTTATAATGTATCGTGTTTTTGAGATATCGAAAGATTCGAATAATCGCATTTTAATGCGTTGAAATAAAATTAATTAAATATCGATTAATCAAAAAGATAACATAAACGATATCGAGATGAATTTTTAACATAACGTATATAAAGGAATTTATAACGAATTAATATTTTTCACGAAATTTTTTAAAAATCATATAATTCTTTTCGATAAACGTCAATTTGCGATTAATTTCGAATGATGTATTAATAAAAATGAGATTTCAACATTTGAAATGATTAAAAAAACGTGTGATATACGTTTTTTATTTCAAATGAATAATGTTATTATAATAATCTTTTTTAACGATCATGCTCAAATAAAAGACGTATGATTTTAAATTTAATATATGAAATTTAACGTTTAAAGCATCTTTGATTCGTTTAATAACGACTTTATTACGATTTATAATCAAAACATCATCGACATAAAACGTTATAATGATTTTTTTTTGAAATTCATAAACATATTATCGTTCGATTCGATAAAATTAAGATTGAATTTTTTTATATAAATCGAAAAATGTTGATATTAAATTTTAAAAAATTGTTTCAAATCATAAAGGACTTTATTCAATTTATAAACCTTAATATTATTTTTATTAAAGTCGTTAAATTATTACACATAAATGTTTTTTTAAATATCGTTATAAAAAAAGACGATTTTAACGTTTAATTATTTCACATTTTAATTTATAATCGTCGCAAACGTAATGATCGTCTTATAATTCATAAATTTTATTATCGACGCGAAAATGTTATAATAATCACGATTTTTTTATTGTTCGAATCTTTGAATAATTTAACGTGTTTTATAACAAATGATTTTTTTTTCGAAATCTCGTTTTATAATATAAATTCAACGATCTCAAAAGACATAAATCTTTAAAAACGCCTGAATAAGACATTAAATGTTATTGTTTATAAGAAATTTATATTCATCTCGCATGTTAATCTCTTAATTTATATAAAACAAATTATTAAAAATCGTTTATTCGTAAATTATAAGTTCGAAAATGTCAAATTTATTAATATGATTCGCAAAAAGAATAAAAATAACGAAAATTCTCGTTAAAAAATCAAATAATAAATCACGAAGATTCGAAATAATGAGATCTTTATAATTATCAAATATTTTTTAAATAATTTCATATTCGAAATGTTTTCGCATAATTCTTATTTTAATAAATTTCGAAAATATCGATAAAAAGAAAATGACGATAAGTTTAATAATTAATATAATAGATTTGATAAATGTTATAAACACACGCATTATAATAATAACAAAATGAGATCTTTAAAAACGATTAACGATTAACGATGAAATATTCGTTAATGATAATCGATTTAACGATTTAATCGAAATTATAGATTCAATATTTGATAATATAATGATACGTTATTTATTAATTGCCTTTCTCATAACGAATATTGATATAAAAAAACGTTAACATTTATTTAAAGATTCGTGAGTCTTAATTTTTTTTCGAAATTTACGAAATGTGAACATTTTTTAATAAAATATATATTATTAACGCGAATAATTTTTTTTTGATTAAATTATAAAAATGAAAAATGAATTCGTTTTCGTAATTTAAAAGAATACATTTCTCGCTTTTATTTATAAGCTTTTTTTAAATACATCTTAAAATATAAATAATAAAGTTTATAATATGCAAATGAAAAAGAATAAATTTGCGATGATAAAAGATTTTGAAAAATATAATGATGATTTTGATGTTAAAGAAACGCATCGTTAAATAATTAATTATGATTATTATTTCAAATCAAAAGAATTTATTAAAATTGAAATTTAATAAAATTAAATGAATTTTATTTATTAAAGTTTAATTAAATCGTTTAACGATTTTATTCATTTCGAAATTATTTGCGATAATGAATTTTTGCTTAATGTTCGTTTAAATAAAATATTCAAAAAAGATTTTATTAATGTACTCGTTTTCATTATTAAAACGAATACGATTAATTTAATAATCATAAAATTTCAAATAAATTTTGAAACGTAAAAATATGATGAAGATTTCATTTTTATAACGAATATAATAAATTTCAAAATAATAAATGAAATCATGTTTAAACGTCATAAAATATTTATAATCATTGAAATTAATGAGAATTAAAAGTTCAATAAGATCGTTATAAACGAACTCGCTTAATAAAATATCGAACGTCATAAAATTATTATAAAAAATAATTTTTTAACGATTCATCACACAGCATTCATAAATGTATTTTTCGATAATGTTTTTGAAAAAACTCACATTTATAACGATATTGAAAAGTTTATTGAGATTTTATTAATTTAAATGATTCATATGAGCATATTATAATTAATGAATCGAATTCGAAAAAACGTTATAAACGATCAAAGCATTGTTGTCTTTTCATAAATTTAAAAAAAACAAATCGCGATTTCGCGTATCGATTAACGTTATAATGTTTTAAATTAAAATATAATCTTTTTTATAAAAGGCGATTTTAATATCGATATTTAAGAGCTTTTTAATTGATAAAAGATTGACGCTTATATCGAGCACGTGCAAAACATTGAAAATAATTAAGATAACGCGTTTATTATTAACATTATAATCAAAATTAATGATATCATAAATAAAAAATTGAACTTTGATGTTTTCAATATCTTTAATAAATCGAAATTAAATTTTGATATAAATAATGAATATCGAATAATCGATAAAGAAATAATAAATGTAATTAAAGTTTATTACAACTCGAATATCGAGATTCATAAATTTAACGAACGATAATTTTTTGTTCAAATTAAGGTTTATTATTAAATTAATAAAGTTTTTATTTTCGTTTTCGTCTTAATTTGCTTAATTAATTGCATTCAAAATGTTAAAATCATTCGAAATAAAATTCGAATAATTTTGATCGTTTAATTCGTTTAAAAATATCATATAAATATAAAAATAATCGTTCTTCTCTGAAATATACGTTATATTAACATTAAAATAATCATTTTTTTTTGAAACGAAGACGTTAAATAACGTTTTTTCGATGCGTTTACGCTTAACATTTAAAGCATTAATATTTATATAAATGATATCAATTTGCGTCTTCTTTTTCTTTTTTTGTTTATTTATAAATTTTTCAAATTTTAAATAAAAGAATTTGATTTAACATTTAATAAAAGAATATTTAAATTTATGATTAACGATTTTATAAAAAGCATAAGTTTCGCGATTAATGAAATTAAAATCGTCGAAATCGTTTTTAACGAATTATTTGTTTTTGTTATTGCGATAAACGAGCATAATGATATCATTTTTTTTAATTATGAGCATACGACGTTTTTTGTTTATAACGTCATAAATAATCAAATCGAATTTGATTGCATTCAAATCATAAAATATATGAATTTAAATATAAATTATTATAAAGATATCGTAAATTTCGTTGAATTTTATGAGAAAAAGTTAAATAAGATAAAACTTCGATAATAATAATAAGTCGTTTAAATTAACGATTTCGACGTTAATTTTGCAAAAATTCTTTTCATATTGACGAACGTTTTTTTTAAAATTGATGTTAATGTTATGCAATTAATGTATAAATTCGATATAAAGTTTAAAATTCGTAAGTTTATAATAAACATCGATGGCGTTCAGCATAATTTGAAGATTCTCGTTATGTTTTTTAATAAATTGACGATTAACGTAATTAAGACGTTGATAAATAATCACGTAAATTTTAAATTTGATAATGTTAATGAAAAATTGAAAATTGTTTAATATTAATTAATCGTTGATATTTTCGCTTTATTTGATATATTTAATAATAAATTTCAAAATAATAATGAAGATTAAAGAAAAATTGTTTTCATTATTTATAAAGATATTTTTAATGATATTTTAAATGTTAAATTCAATTATCGATATTGAGAAAGATGAATGAAAATATATAAAAAATTGATAATGATAATGAGAATAACGAAAATGAGATTTTTATCACAATTGAAAACGAATCGAAAATATCGATTTAAAAATTGTCGTTTTGAAAAGGTGTCGAAATAAACGAATTTAATGATGATTCAAAAAACGATTCGAACGTTTTAAAAAAAGTTGATAAATGAAATCGTTTATTTTTAGCGCGTAAATCAAAGATTTTAATATTATTTGAGACGTTAAATGATTTCTCATTAATTTTAAAATCGTTATCGCATGATAATAATATAAAAAAAATAAAAAAAATGCTTTATCAATCTTCGTCAAAATCGTTTAAATTTTTATCGATATTAATTAATTATTATCGTTATATTTCAAGATTTTGTAATAATAACGAAAAGTGTTTATGCGAGAATTAACGATAAATTTGAACGATAATATTATAATGAAATGAAATTAATGATACGAAAGATTTGATTTTGAATTTGATAATAAAGATTAAATTTAATTAAGATTATATTGAGTGCAATTATAAACGTGTAAATCTTTTTAAAAAATTCGCACCCTTTTTATGTTATTCAATCAAAAACTCGAATTCAAAATATTCGTTTCGACGATTATTATCGTGAGATTGAGATTAATCAAATTTTATAATCACGATAATAAAATGTTATCGATAATAAATGAAGAATTCGATGATAAAATCTCAACCTCTTTTTTTAAAGGGTTTTTGAAATTAAAACGTCAATTTTGACATATAAAGTTTGTTATTTTTGATTTTAAATAGATTTATAAACGTTTAAACAATAATGAAGCCAATTTTGAGTTGTTTTAAACGATAATCAAATTGATAATAATGTTAATATTTAATCATTTAATTTGTTTTATTAATTCGATACATCGTTAAAAATGCAAATCATTAATTTAATGAAATGTTATGAAAATAAAAGCGCATTTTTTTATTTATTTAATGTGTTTCACATAAAGAAATTGATAATGTTATAAAGATTTTATTATAATTCGATCGTATAATCGCATGCGAGCTCGATTAAAAACGAATAATTTCGACTCATCGAAAATTGAAAAGCTCTCAATTCTCGAATTTCGAATTATAATCATTTAAATTCAAAAATCTTTTTGCAAATGAGAATTGTTTATTTCAAAAAAATTAATTAAATGAATTTTTTTATAATTGATTGTTTCATTACGATGAGCATAAAATATTTAAAAATAATTATAATCATAATAATAAATAAACAAATCATGTTTATAACGATCATCGGGCAAACTCGAGTTTATAACTTATAAAAATATAATGTAAAACACTTAATTATATTAGATTACAAATGTTACGAAGGAAAGTGCGATTAAGTTATAAACGCATACGCCCGTGTCACGTGACCTATCACGTGACCTGAATTTCGACACTTTTTATTTATAAAATAATAAAAACGTAAATCTCATAATGAAAAAAAAAAAAAAAAAAAAAATTCTTTCAAATAATTAAACATATCATCATAAATAAAATAAATATAAATTCAATAATAAACGGATTTAAGCGCGATGAAATCAAAAACATTGTGTATATATAATTATATCGTTTATATAACGATAAAAAAGTTGAACGAGTGAAATTAATTAATTCGAATTCTCAAAAAATCGAAAAAAGAATAAAATTTTACAAGTTTAAAAAAAAGCAATTTTATTTCATTTACGAAAAAAAACCATTTTATTATTCATGTATAACGAATAACGATTTATATATATTATCGCTTTTATAATTTGCGTTGACAAAATAAATTCTTATTAAACGTTTCGATTCAATCGATAATCAAATAAATGAATCTTTAAATCGCTCATCGTTATTATTAATTTTAACGCTTTTTAATAAATTTTCGATTTTAATTATTTTCATCGAATCGATTTTTATTTTATCATTAATTAAAATAAAATTTCATTTTATCGATGAAATCGCGTTAACAATTGCGATGAGAGATATATCGAATATTATATAAAAATTAAAAAACTTGCGAGATTAATTTAAATCATTTTCATTAAAAATTATATCGTTAAAATTTACTATTTCGATAAAGCAATTATTTAAAATAACGATAATAAACATTTAAATCAAAATCAAAAATAAATTAATGTCTTTAACGAAAAAAACGAGGAAAATGAAGATAATGATTAATGTTATTATTTTTTCGACAATCAAATATATCGAATTTAACGATATAATAATGTAAAAATTAATTATCATTAATAAACATATTTACGCAATTTTAAATCAAAATATTAATTTAAATAAATTATTAAATGAGACACAATTGCAGGCCTATAAAAACAAATTCGAGATTTTTAAAAACGTTTTATAAATATGTGGTAAAAATAATTAATGATATTATGATTAAAGACGCGAATAATGATAATATTATTAAAAATCAAATCATCGAGATTCTCATTAAAAAAAACTTTTCGATTTATCAAAAAAATTTAAATTTGACTTTTATTACGCATATTGATATATTATATCATAATTTTTCGCGGATTTAAATATCGAGAATAATTAAACGAAGACGATTTATATCAAATATAAAAAAATCGATTTTATTAAAAAAAATTAAATCAAAGTTCATAAAAAAGAAATGTTTAATAACGAAATCAAAATCGAATTTTAAAAATTTCATATTTATTATAAACTTGACAAAGCATTCATAATTATCATAATTGAGATCAAAAAATCGTACGCATTTATAACAAATCTTGATTAATAAAATAATGTTTTATATACGTTTATGAAATATAAGCGTATAATCAACATTGATAAGCAAATCAATTTAAATTTGAATTAATATAATAAGATTAATTATGTGTCAACAAAGCGTGTTAAATAATTTCATTGATCAATGTTAAAGATAGAAGAGAATGACGCGATAATCGAATAACGTTATAAATTCAACGTTATATCGTATTATTCGATAATTGAAAAATGTGTCAACATTATCGTTAATAATGAAAACGATGATAACGATAATCAAAAAACATATAAATTCAATTCTCGAAAGAGAAAAAATAAAACGAAAAATAATTTACGTAAACAATTTATTTATTTTTTTAAAAGAAAGATTGTTAAAACGAATATTCGCGTTAAAATAAATATCGTTATCGAATCGATCATCGAATTCGATATAAAAATCACTTTTAAACGATGTAAAATTTTAAAAAAAAACAATGCGAAGGTTATAATGAAATATAACGATAATGTTAATTCAATCGATTTAAAATTATATATCGATTTAATTCATTATATTATCGAACGTCTTATTTTCGAATTTTCACATAATTATTATTTTGAGAATAAATCTTTTTTTGAATTAAAGCCTCTTTTTGAGTTAAAGTCTTTAATTTTTAATCGAATAAATTAAATTAACCAAATTGAATTCGATTAAGAATATGAATATTTAATAAAAAAATCTTTTTCGGCGCTCGATATTATTATCAAAAAATTAAAACGTGATCGCTTATTACGTCATTATTCGTTTACGTTTACGTTTATAAATCATAAACGTAAATTTGATCAAATAAAGGTCGTCGAATAATTTAAGATTATTAAATTATCAAATTCATTATGTCGTTATTCGTTTACGCTTACGTCGTTAAAAGATTATGAAAATAAAAAAATAATGAACGCCGATATAAACGATGATATAAAAAACATTTTTGATCTCAAATTTCAAGAAGTCGCGGACGTTGATAAATTAATAATCTTTAACGAGATTATTTAAGAATTATTAAATAAAAGATTTCGAACATGATCAAACACGCAAACATTATGAAAATAACAAATAGTTATCAAAACACGTAAACATCATGAGGGCAGCAAATAATTATCGAAGCACGCAAACATCATGAAGATAACAGATAATTATCGAAACACGCAAACATCATAAGAATAACAAATAATTATCGTTTTTCGTCGAAAAGCATTATGAAAACATAATGCATTATTTATTGTTCGTCAATTATCAAGAGAATCGTCATATTGCCATGTTGCCAAGCTGCGTACCTATTTAACAAATACTTTATCAAATTTATGATTTGATAAGAAGTTGATAAATAATCAATTCTCATAAAAAAATCGATCAATTTACAATCACCCAAAATATGACCTTTTTGATATATCACATTATCAACATCATTATGTCGTCAATCATGAGCATATCGTCTATCATGAACTTAACAAGCATCTTATAGCCAATTGACCGTATTCCCAACATCTCGAAATAATTCAAAAAATCGAATAAAGTTTTTGATAAATCATTTGCGATTTTACTTCGAGAATTTGAAATATATTGAATAATAAAATTCATGCGTCGTAATTGATTTATTTAATAATTATAAATTTTTTCATATAAATCCAATTCGAGAAAATGAATAAAAGGTTTATAATTAATATAAACGATAATGAATTAATAAAGATATTTATATAAATAATTATACTTTTTATAAAAAGTAATTATAACACACAATTTGCGCTTATAAGTCGGATATTTTCATTAAATGAAATTAAATGTGAAAGAATCATAAAAAACAGATATTTCGATATTTGCGAAAAACTTCGAAATCTTTTGCGAAGCGAAAACTTCTTATTTGATAGAAGATTTTATTTAAATATTATTATTTTTGAATTTAAATTGTGAAACTTTTTATAAAAAATCGTTTTTCAATAAAATTTGAAATTGAATTATAATATATCTCGTCGCAAATTTGAAAACGTTAATGTAAATATAAATAATAAAGATGAAATCAATATCATGTATATTTATTTTAATAACACATTTGATTTTCAAAATTTTAAAGAAAAGTTGTTTTAATTATGTTTATCGTTATATTACTTTATCAATAAGTTTCGAAAATGAACGGGCGATTTTAATGAAATTCTTGATTCATCGACGTGTAATATTAATAATATTTAAAAAAGCCCATATTTCGATTTGATTTAGAGAAATTGATCATTTAATTATCTTTATTACACGTTTTTTTAAAATATAAATTAAATTTTTTGTAATATAAATCACCTCGAGAGCGTTGATAAATTTCGCGAATAAATAAAACTTTTTGAAAAATAATAATAATCTGACCCATTTTATCCTTGAAAAGAAATAATCTTAAAATTTTTTGAATAAATCTTCGAAATCTTTAAAGCTTTTAAAGAAATCGTTTATATAAAATGTGATAAACGAAGAAATAATCGAATTCGAGAAATATAATAAAAAAGGTTTTGAATTTGAAATCGATATAAATTTAAAAGCTCGATATGTTAATTCTGTTATAATAAAATCTATAAATTAAAAACCTTATTATATTCATATAAATTATATTTAATCAATGTCAAAAATCGTGAACGCGAAATAATGTTTATTATTTGAATATAATAAAATAATAAAATAAACGTGTTTAAGATTTATTAAAAATAAACATTTATAACGCGAATTGAATAAATGATTATGAATTTTTAAAGATAATTTCAAATGTGTTTCAAAAAGCAGCTCAATGATTCGAAAAAATCGAAAATTATACGAAATTTATCATTTAATTGTGAATTTTTTATTTTATTAATCATAATTGCTTTAATATTTCATTCAAATAAATTTTTATTAATAAATTTCGTCAATTTATACATTTCTTTTTTCTTAGGTTAATTTTTTTAATAATTATTCAATATAAAAAAATCATCTTTTTTACGACTTTATTGAAATAAATTTAATGTCGAAAATAATATAAATTCGATATCTTAGGGGAATTACTTTATCTGGGAATTTTAGGTGTATTGAACATTAATAGACAATAATATTTCATTCGTGTCAATGGTGCGGACTGCATAATAGCGCTCACTCATCTAATTACGAACAATGTTACATTCGTTAAAATGGACGCTAATATCCATTATTGAAAATGTTTCATTATTATTCAATTATTTAAAACGTATTGTTGATTGTAAGTCGATAGAAAATCGATGGAAAGTTAATGAAGAGTCAATGGACACTTGATGAAAAATTGATTTTAAATAATTTACAATTAATTACAAGTTATATTACAATTAATTTAAAGCCAATAGATTACGGTAATATTCGTATTTTTTTGAAAAATTTCTCTAAGTTCGATAGGGCTATAGGGCTATATATATTGATTTTTATATGAAATTTTCGAAAAAAGTCGAAAAATCGAAAAAAAATTAATATGGCGTTGATATTTCGTGAGATATACGTTAAGCGAAATACCCGCTTTAGTGCGAACCTTATTATACTTAATATATAATTTGGGAATTATTGATTAATTATGTATTAATTATAAGTATATGATAATATAACATTTTCACAAATGGACAGTCAATGGACCATCAATGGGAAGTTGACGGAAAGTCGATTTCAACATGAAATCAATGGAATTACCACGTTCCATTCTCAAGTCGCGTGTTTCCCCTAAGGTATATAATCAAATCGATATAAGGTAGATTTATAAGATTTTCGCGATTTAAATATTTATATTAATAAAGGAGTTATAATACTCTGAGTTTGTTTATTGTTATAAAAATGAAAGATTTTAACATTTTTTTTAAGTCTTATTATTTCGCTTATGCTTTTAAATCTTTCGAAAAAAAAAATTTTACGAAAGACTTTATAATACTCTTCTTATTAAAAAAACATTTTTTAATTATATTTTGAAAATAATGATATTAAGGTTTCTGATGCGCAAAAGATTTCGATAAATCATTTTAATCGAAACACAATTAATGCTTTAAAAAGTTATAAATTAATTTAGAAAAAAGTCTCGATAAAAGAAATGAATATAGATACGATAAAAAAATGGATGTCGAAATTCAGGTCACGTGATAGGTCACGTGACATGGGCGCATGCGCCCATAACATAAATCGCATTTTCCTTCGTAACACTCTTAAAGTAATACAATTAAATGTTTTATATCATATTTTCATAGGTTATAAACTCGAGTTTGCCCGACGATCGTTATAAACATAACTTATTTATTCATTATTATGATTATAATTATTTTTAAACATTTCATACTCATCGCAATGAAACAATTAATTATAAAGATTTTTATTTAATCAATTTCTTTGAGATGAGCAATTTTCATTTATAAAATGATTTTTAAATTTAAACGATTATGATTCGAAATTTAAGAATTAAGGTCTTTCAATCCTCGATAAATCGAAATTATTCATTTTTAATCGAAATCGCACGCGATCGTGCGATTAAATCATGATAAGATTTTTATAACATTATTAATTTCTCTGCGTGAAACATATTAAAAAAAAAATACGTTTTTGTTTTTATGACATTTTATTAAATTAATAATTTGCATCTTCAACTGTGTATCGAATTAATAAAATAAATTAAATGATTAAATGTTAACATTAACATTAATTTGATCATCGTTTAAAACAATTCAAAATTAATTTTATTATTATTTAGACGCTTAAAAGCTTATTTGAAATTAAAAATAATAAACTTTATATATTAAAATTAACGTTTTGATTTCAAAAACCTTTTGAAAAAAAAGATTAAGATTTTATTATCGAATTCTTTATTTATTATTAATAACATTTTATTATCGTGATTATGAAATTTGATTAATTTTAATTTTACGATGATAATCGTCGAAGCGAATATTTTAAATTCGAATCTTTAATTAAATAATATAAAAAAAAATGCGAATTTTTTAAAAAGATCTGCACGTTTGTAATTATATTTAATATAATTTCAATCAAATTCAATTTTTATTATCAAATTCAAAATCAAATTTTTCGTATTATTAACATTATTTCATTATAATATTATCGTTTAAATTTATCATTAATTCTCATATAAGCACTTTTCATTATTATTATAAAACCTTAAAACATAACGATAATAATTAATTGATATTGATAAAAGTTTAAACGATTTTAACGAAGATTAATAAAGCATTTATTTCATTTCTTTTACATTATTATCGTGTGATAACGATTTTAAAATTAATGAAAAGTCATTTAACGTTTTAAACGATATTAAAATCTTTGATTTACGCGTTAAAGATAAACGATTTTATTAATTAATTTTTTTTAAAACGTTTAAATCGTTCTTTAAATCGTTATTAAAAAAATTTATTTCGACGCCTTTTTAAAGCGGCAATTTTTAAATCAACATTTTTAATTCGCCTTCAATCGTGATAAAAATTTCATTTTCGTTATTCTCATTATTATTATTAATTTTTTATATTTTTTTATTTATCTTTTTCGATATTAATGATTAAATTTAACGCTTAAAATGTCGTTCAAAATGTTTTTATAAATGATAAAAACAATTTCTCTCTGATCTTCATTATCATTTTGAAATTTATTATCAAATATATTAAATGAAACGAAAATATCAACGATTAATTGATGTTGAACAATCTTCAACTTTTTATTAATATCATCAAATTTAAAATCTGTGTAATTATTCGTTAACGTTTTAATTACGTTAATCATCAACTCATTAAAAAGTATAACGAAAATTCTTAAATTATATTAAACGTCATCGATGTTTATTATAAATTTATAAATTTTGAATTTTATATCGAGCTTGTGCGTCAATTACATAACATTAATATTAATTTCGAAAAAAGCGTTCGTTAATACGAAAAATGTTGAAAGTAGGTGAAACACTTGATTGATTGAATAGTTGCAACAGAGCATCTTAAATACAAAATGTGTTAAGCCTCAATAAATCTCTCTTGCCTCGATAAACCTTTCATGTTTGATAATTAACACATTTCAACAAATAAGACTTTAAAATCGAAAACGAGATTAATAATTTCGTTTCATTCGTTTAAAGTTTTCGAATGCAATATCGTTATTATCAAATCGCTTTATAATGAAAGCTTTTTTTTCTTTGATTTTCGAAATCAGAAATTTTTTCTCTTTGCGTTTTGACTTTGATATATTAAATACGCGAAATAAAAAATGATTTCCTTTTAATTAATTATTAATCTTTATTTTTATCTTTGATTTTTTGATCTTTATTGCGAATATTTCGTAATTGAATCATTAAATATGATTATGATTATCGAATTTTTGAGTGAAATGATTTACAAAACGAAAATATATCATTTGTCGTAAAGAAGTTAACAATATTTTAAAAACTTAACGATCACATAATTCACAATCGTAAAACAATTTCGACATATCACGATTAATTGCGATATATTTTAAATCGTTTTATTTTGTTTCGAACGAAAACGAGAACGATGTGAATATCAATGAAAATAACGCGAATATTAATAACATTTTAACGCTCGAAAAAGCGATGTTGATTTTTCAAAAACGCCCGTAATTATCGAAAAGGGCGTTATTAATTATTAAAAAAAACGCTTTATGTCGTTAATGTCTCAACATTTTTTTTAACGCTTTATCTTTTACGTTTTCGTTACGAGCGAATTATAATTATTTTAATTTAAATAATTATTTCGCAACGAGCATTATTCATATCAAAAAGGTTACATTATATAAATGTGACGATTTTTATAATTAACATTTTCATTGCGATGAGCATAAAAATGTTTAAAAATAATCTTAATCATAATAAATAATAAATAAATCATATTATAACAATATCGATATAAGTTCGGATTCATAACCTGTCAAAATATGAAATAAGACATTTAATTGTATTATTTTAAGAGTATTACGAAAGATAGAGCGATTTATGTACGGGCGCATTAATGTGCATTAATGCGCACGTGACCGCCAAGGCTTGGCGTCACGTGATTCGAATTCCAACACGATTGATGAATATATATGAAGATAAATTTTTCGATTAAACGAAATATTTCGAATTGTATATGCATGCATGCGATCGATTATAAGATTCATAAAAACCGTTTTAAAGTATTGATGCTTGACAATAATGACTGACAAAATATATATAAATTACGATCGATGCATTACGACGATGATGATGATAATAATAACGCTTAAAAGCGAGAACGTGATAATTATAATAACGTTTAAAAGGGACTTAAAAGTCATAATGTTGAAGAATTCTCGCGAATAATTAAGCAAATTTGACGATAATAACCTTTTAAATAACGACGCAATTCTTAATTTGAATCGAACGTAAATATAAGTCTTTTGAAAAGAAGTTCGCAAAATTTGTGATTATAATTATAATAACGACAAATCAATTTCAAATTAAATCTTAATAAAGTAAAATCTTTTTCGCACGACACGTTAAAATTAATATTTGAAATTCTGCGAGTAAACTCGATCGATCATTTAAAATATAAAAATTAATGAAATAGTTTTTCTGAAATTATTGAATAATAACATTAAATTAACTTCATAAATAATGATTACTTTTTTGAAATTAAATAATAATTACTTCTTTAAAATATAATAACGATTTCTTTAAAATTAACGACGAAAAATCATTTATAAACGATGCTTGAATTCGATTAATTAACGAAATCTCTTAAAGTTGTTTTTGAAAAAGATTTTAATAAAACCGTTAATTATTTGTTAATCGATAAAAATATACCTTTAAAAAAAATTCAACGATAATTTGCTTTTATATATAATGATATTAAATGTCGATATATTTAATACGAGCATGAAATTAAAAGTTTTGATTAACGTTATAACGTTTTAATTATCGCAATAAATCATTGTTATTTGAAAACATTTAACGTTTAAATTAAATTAATTGAAAAATTTGCGCAATCAAATCGTTTTTTTAATAATTTAAATTTTATTAATATATTCGATTTTAGATATAAATTAAAAGCGTTATTATAAATTATCGTTTGAAAAATTAATTAATTATCGCATTATTTATATCAAAAACGTATTTAAAAACAAAACGTCGAATGTTTTAATCGCTTATTTAATCAACGTCGATATAATTTACGAAAAATTTAAAATCGTTTTAAAGCATAAATTATCAATTTTTAATATAATTAAAATATCAAAAAATGGATTTGATTGCGTTTTAATGAAAAATATCAAAATTTGAATTATATCGAAAGATTATTAAAATTGCGATAACGATATTCGAACGCGTATTCAATATCGCATATATGAAAAAATCAACGATAAATTAATAAGCGTATCGAGATTCTTTAATAATCACGAAATCATTTTTAACGATATAAAATTTATCGTTAATAATGAAAATTGAAATAATAATTGATTCGATTATATTATAATCGATAAAAAACTTTTTAATATAAATTATTTATTCAAAACGTAAAATGCGATTAACACGATCTTTTATAATTATTATATTAAGATAATAAATGCATGAATTTAAATCGGTCATCTCGAATTTATCATAAAATCTATTTTTAATCATTTAAATATCGATTTTATCAAGATTCGTAAACAAAATGCTATTTATATAAATAACGACGATGATAATAGCATTAATAAATATCGAAAAATCAACGACGATAAATTTAAATTCAACTTTTTAAGATACGTTGCGAGGGTATTATATCAAATTTTCGAAAATTATTTCAAATCGTATAACGTTTTTATAAACTTATATAAAAAAACATTTTTTTTTTTTAAATTTCGTATATTATATCACATAAATTGTTTTTTCGATATCGTTATATAAAAAGACGATTTCAACGTTTATTTATTTAAATTTTTAATTTAAAATTATTATAAAAACGAAAATAATTTGATAATTTATAAATTCAATGATTAAAACGAAATTTTCATTAAAATCGATTTCTTCTCGTTATTTAAATTCGTAAATTATTTAAGAAATTTTATATTCAACGATTTCGTCGATAAAATCTTTTTTAATTTTATAAATTCATTTATCTCTTTAAACACGCGCATTCGAAAATAAATTTATTAAAATTCAAATATCGTTAATAATAAAAGAATTGGTCTCATTTTACATAATTATTTATTAACACATTTGATAATAAAAGTTCGTTATAACTTTTTTAAAATTTCGAGATTTATAAAATTTGTTGAAATTCGGGTCACGTGACGCCAAGCCTTGGCGGTCACGTGCACACTAATATGCACTTAATGCGCCCGTACATAAATCGCTTTTTTTTCCGTAATACTCTTAAAGCAATACAATTAAGTGTTCTACTTCATATTTTGACAGATTATAAACCCGAACTTGCATCGACATTATTACAACATGATTTATTTATTACTCATTATAATTAAGATTATTTTCAAACATTTTTATGCTCATCGCAATGAAAATGTTAATTATAAAAGTCGTTACATTCATACAGCGTAACCTTTTTAATATAAACAATGCTCGCTACAAAATAATCACTTAAATCGAAATAATTGCGATTCGCTCATTATAAAAATAAAAAATAAAACACAAAAGAAAACAACGTTAAAAGATTAACGACATCGATAACGCTTTTTTTAAATATTAATAACGCTCTTTAAAAGTCAATATCGCTTTTTCGAACGCTGAAACATTATTATTACTCACGCCGCTCTCATCAATAATTCGCATTACTTTCATTTTCGTTTAAAACAAAATAAAACGATCAAAGCGATTCGAAACATATCGTAATTAATCGTGATATGTCGATATTACTTTGCGACCGTGATCACGTGATCATTAAATCTTTAAAACATATTAATTTCTTTACGTGAGACACGTTAAAACGATAAACGATATATTTTCATTTTATAAATCGTTTTATTTAAAACTCGATAACGATAATCATATTTGATAATTTAATTGCGAAATATTCATAATGAAAATTAAAAAATTAAAAACAAAGATAAAGGTTAACAATTAATTAAAAGGAAATCACTTTTTATCTCGCGTGTTTAACATATCAAAATCAAAACGCAAAAGAAAAAAACCTTTTATTTCGAGAATTAAAAGAAAAGAAGTCTTTATTATAAAGCGATTTAATGATAATAATGTTATATTCGAACGCTTTAAACGAACGAAATGAGATTATTAATTTCGTTTTCGATTTCGAAATTTTATTATTCTTTTTTCAAAGTCTTTTGATCATCAAAATGATTAATATAATTCGAATAACGTATTTTTTACGAATTCGCTGCGATTTATAAAGTCAAATAATTTTTTTTTAAAATAACATCTTTATGTCTTTATATTTTCTTCAAAATTTATTAAATTCATCATTTTTTTAAATATTATCGAATACTTTTCCGATTATGAGGCAGAGATTTTTCGTAAACGAAAATTCAAATTATATCAAATCAATCTTAAAGCTCAGCGGGATTTTCCTCATATTCTTAAAATTTTATAAACTTTTAAACATTTTTTAAATAATGATAACGATAATGATAACGATAATGATAACGACTTTATTTTAAGTTTTTGCGTTGATTTCATCTTTATTTCAAAATAATCAATTTTCGAATTATTGTCAAAGTTTATTATCAACGAAGAACTTTTTGATTTTAAAACGCGCTTTATTTCTTCGACGTCATTTATTTCAATCATTTTTAAAAACTTTATTACGCAGATCTTATCATTTTTAAACCTTACTTTATTATAAATCATTTTTTCAAATATAAATTCAAACGAAAACTTAAATTCAAACTTTAAAAGATCTTAAATTTTGAAATTCAAATCAATTTTCTTTGACATCATGTTCGAACATCTCGAAATCAAACTTTCGACCTTTTTAAATCAATTTGAAAAGGTTAAAATGTTTATGAAAATTATTAATCACATTAAATGAAAGCGTTAAATGTAAAACTTTTTAAATTTGATTGAATTATGATATTAAGTCGAAATCGATATGATTATATTTATCGAAAACTCTATTATTGAAACAAAAAACGTTTCGAATAATCATTTAATCGTTAAAATAAAGTTTATTATTATTAAAGTAAACGTCTCAATTTAAATCGAAGCGTATAATAAAATTTATACGATGATGAAAATTCATTGCGAAAACAATTTTCGAAATAAGATCGAATATCATATTAATATTTCTAATGTTTAAAAAAAGCTCGAAAAATATAAATTTTAAAATTTTAACATTTTTAACTTTATCATTTTTAAATTAAAATCTTTTATCTTAATCGTTTATGAAAATAAATCGTAAAAATATATTAATATTTTTATAAACGTTATTTGAAAATTTAAAAATTAATTCGATCGAGCGATTTTTCTTTTCGATGAAAATTGAAAGATTTATTATTTTTATAAAAAATTAAATTCACAATATAATGCGTATCGCGAGAATTATATTCAAATTTATAACGTTTATAATAAAGATCGTGAGATTAAATAAACCTTGAATTATGCGATAATTCGATTTTTCAACATCATTATCAATTTATTCGATTTTATTTCAAAAGCGTATGCGCTCGTCGTTATTATTGACGACTTTTTTAAACATATATAATAATTCGTATTTGTTCTTATTATCGTTAAAGATGTTATCGAACATCGCATTTAAATAAACGCGAATTTAAATAACTCTCGCATTTATATTCAAATTTGTAAATATTATATTCATTGCAAAAAGAATTAACACGATATTAACGAATGCGATTCACATAATAAGCGTTTAAACGAGAATTATACAAATAAAGGAAATCGCGGAGGTCGCGATAATCATAATAATTATAATAATCGTGATTATGATAATCGTGAAAAACGTGATCGAGAAAAAGGAAATTTCGAATTTAAATTAATTAAGAAATTAAAAAAACAATTTAACAATGTTGACGTAATTATGACGATTATTTAATTAAAAATCGCTCGTTGTTTTATCGTTTATATTGATTTTATCGTTTTTATTATCGCTTCCGTCACTCTTAAATCAATTTTTAAACTCATCGCAAATTTTAACGTTTTAAACAAAAAGGTTTATAAAATTATTAGGTTCAAAGCTGTTGATAAAGCGTAAATTATTATTTTATTCATTGTAATAACGATGTCTTCTTTTTGATTTCGCGATTGTGTTTACACTCAACATATAATTCACATCTTTTCAATCTTTAAGATTTTTAAATCTTTTCAATTTTCACGTTTTATAAATGATCTTATTAATAATCGCATAATTATCGATTTCGAAAATATCAAATTTAAATGCAAAGTGAATAATATTAAACGTATTTTAATTCTTTAAAACATTTAATTCATGTTTGATTATGATTTCAATCTCATCTTTAAAAAACAATTGAAAAAATAAGAATTTTTTTTGATTTTTGTTTTCGGCGATATTATTATCGAAATATAACGTTTCTTTTTTAAACGTATTCAAAATCGTCTTTATGCGCTCGATATTTAAGAGAAAATTCTTTTAACTTTAATAATCGTTAATAAAGAAATCTTCGTTTATGATGAATTCTCAATTGAATCTATTTTTGATAATCAAAAGTTTTGAAAGTTTTTATCGAAATCTCAAATCGATAAAGCAATTTTTCGCATATGACACGCACGTTATAATTATTTAAATGTTCAAAATTTTAAAAAGTTAATCAAAATGTGCGTTAAAATGAATCTTTTCATTTCATTTCTCGGCGATGTTTGTGAATCATGCTTTATAATCAATATAAGAGTGAAATCATATAAATAACACATTGTCTCTAAAAAATGATAAAACGATTTAATTTATAACGATTTTTAAGGTTTATTCGATGTTTTTTGAAATGACTTTGAGTGAATAATCATTTTTTTTGACGATAAAACCTTTCGATTTGACGTTTATTTATTGCTCAATAAGTTTAATTCAATAATTTTTATCGCGTTTAAAATGTTTCTTAATGATTTAAAATATAACGATAATAAATATACTCGTTTTCGCATTGATTGCGATATTAAATTTGATAATTATCAAATAAAAGTCTTTCGATTATTCAAAGATATTATTTAAAAAAACATCATATTTAATAATTTTTAAATAAATAATAAATTTAAGCGTTTAAACGTTATTATTTAACGTAAAGTAAGCGTTATATTTAAAAAAAATAAGTTATCTTAAAAATATTGAATAAAATTCATTTGAGCGATTAATACTCTTCGTAATATTCAATTCGTTATCGATTATAACATTATTTCATTCGAAATCAATATCGAATCTTTTTTTGATATATTTTATTTACGCATCATCAATCAAATCGATTATTATTAAATTGTTTTTCGCAATATTAATTGAAAAAAATATCAAGATCGCGTCGTTAAAAAGCGTCTTTTAAATTATCAAGATAAGAATTATCGTATGCTCTTAAATAACGATAAAATAATTATTGTTTTTAATATTAATTGAATCGATAATGTTTTTTTTAAATTCATCTTTTTCGAATTAAGCATCGTTATTATCAAAAAACAAATTAACGTTTATTATAATAAGCGCAAATTCATTGAGAATATCGAGCATCAAGATCATTTATTTCTTTTTTCATTTATAATTTTAAAAAAGAAGCGTTAAAAAAGACATATAATTATCGAAAAAAAGATTAATGATCTTTTTAATTTCATTTCAATCTTAAAAAGAATTTCGTTAAAAGTCGTAATCGTTTTAGACGCGTTTGATTTAAAGCTTATAATTGAATAATCGTTTAATACGCTCAATGATAATATTACAACTTCTTCATTCACATTAACAATTAAATTTATTATTCGCTTTATAATTAATAAAGTTTTCGAATTTATTTTTATTATAAAATCATTCGAAATCATGAAATTATATCGAAATCTCATTTTAAACCCTCTCATTTTGTTAACAAAAGCCGCTTTTATTAAGCTTTATGAGTTTCGAAATTTTAAAAAAATCATAACGAACTTTTATCGTAAAATGCATTAATAAATAATCATATAAGACGAAATCAATTCCCTCATTATCAATAACATTTGAATTTTAATGAATTTATTTTTGAATGCGCGTGTTTTAAGAGATAAATGAATTTATAAAATCAAAAAAAACTTTATTAATGAAATCGTACGACATAAAGTTTGTTAAATGATTCATAACTTCGAACAACGAGAAGGGATCGATTTCAACGAAACTTTCGTTTTGATAATTAAATTTATGAATTATAAAATCATTTTCACCCTTGCGACAACCCTGAATTAAAAACTTAAATAAATGAACATTAAAATCGTCTTTTTATATGACGATGTTGAGGAAATAATTTATATGATGTAATTCATAAAATTTGAAATTAAGAATAAAGAAAACAAGGTTTGCAAGCTTATAAAAACGTTATACGAATTAAAATAATCTTTTAAAATATAATATAATATTCTTATTATGTATTTCAAGAAATTAAACTTCGAGTTTATCGTTGTTAATTTTTCGATATTCATTAATAATATTATTATCGTCGTTATTTATGTGAATAACATTTTATTCATAAGTTTCGATAAAGTCGACATTTAAGCGATCAAAAATAAACTTCATGAAAAGTTTGAGATAATCGATTTGGATTTATGCATTTATTATCTCGATATAACGATTATAAAAAATCATATTAATCGCATCTTACGTCTTAAATAAATAATTTATATCGAAAAGTTTCTTATCGATCATAACATGATTAAATTCGCGATCATTTCAATTTTCATCATTAGCGATAAATTTTATATTATCAAAAATGATTTCATGATTATTAAAAAATCTTGTCACGTCTATTAATTTGTCATCGATTTTTTTATATATGCGATATTAGGCACGCGCCCGAATATCGTCTTCGCAATCTTAATAATTTTTCGATATAATTCAAACTTTGATATCTCTCATTGAAGCGCAATTAAACGCATTTTTCGATATTTTAATTATATAAAAAATTAATAATTTATGTTTCGAAGCGATTTTAAATCTCTTATAAATTATATCAACGTTGATTAAGCAAATGATCAAAACATTCGACATTTCACTTTTAAATATATTTTTAATATAAATAATGCGATAATCAATTAATTTTTTAAACGATAATTCATAATAGCGCTTTTAATCTATGAGATCGAATATATTAATCAAATTTAAATTATTAAAAAGACGATTTAATTGCGCGGGTTTCTCAATTAATTCAATTTAAGCGTTAAATGCTCTCAAATAATAATGATTTATTGCAACAATCAAGACGTTATAACATTAATCAAAAATTCTTAATTTCATGCCCGTATCAAGCATATTAACATTCAACATTATTATGTATAAAAACAAATTATCATCGAGAATGTCGTTTTAAAGTATGTTTTTATCGATTAATAAGTAATTAACGATCTTATCAAGATTCTCTTTAAAAATAAGTTCGAGAGATTTCGTCAATTAATCGAATTAAAACATCGTTTATAGATGATTTCTTATGTTAACTTTAAGGAAGCCGCCATTATAATTTTAAAAGAATTGTTATTATAATTCTAAAAGAGCAATTATTATTCGTGAAATCAATTCAATGTTATTATTCAACAATTTTAAAAAAGCGATTTCATTGATTCTCATATTTCGAATGATCGATTGAGTTTATTCGCAAAATCTCAATTATCAATCTTGACGTCCCTTACGAACAAATTCTTATTTATTAAAATTCAATTTAAAATTGATTTGCCGCTATTGCATTTATAATCATAAATCTTATAAACATTTATTCAAAAAGCTCATATTTACGTGCGATCCAAATTTGAAAATAATGTCATTATTTAAAAGGTCGTTATCGTCAAATTTGCCTAATTACTCACGAGAATTCTTTAATAATATGATTTTCAAATGTTTTTAAAAGCTTTTAAGCCCCATCATAGTTATAAAATCATGCTTTTAAACGTTATCATCATCATTATCATCGTCGCAATGTATCGATCGCAACCTATATGCACTTTATTAATCATTATTATCAAGCATCAATACTCTGAAACGACCCTCATAAACCTTGCGACCGATCACATGCATGCATATGCAATTCGGAATATTTCTTTTAATCGAAACATTATTCTCACATATATCCTCCGATTATGTGTTAATCGATTTTTGATGTGTATCAAGTGAATTGAAAATAAATTTGTCAAAAAACGGTTTTTCTCCAAAAAGTGGAATTTTTTTTATGTGATATCGTGACGAATATGTTCAAAAGGACATAATCGTTTTCAGATTTCGATTTTTTTTCGAATTTTCACTGTTTTTATTCGGTTTTGAACATCGCGAGTTTCGAATCTTATATTTTAAAATTTGAGTGCCCTAAAGGATATAAAGAATGATAAAAGAATATAAAATGTTTTCACGCTTATAATTCGATGTTACGATTCACTTTTGTTATTCGACGTTAATTTTCACGATTATAATTCGACGTTACGATTCACTTTTGTTATTTGACGCTGATTTTTCACGATTATAATTCGACATTTCGATTCACTTTTGTTATTCGATATTAATTTTCACTTTTATAATTTAAAATTTAAATTTAAAAAGATTCGAGCGAAGGAGAGTGTTGAAATTCGGGTCACGTGACGTCAAGCCTTGACGATCACGTGCACATTAATATGCACTTAATGCGCCCGTACATAGATCGCTCTTTCTTTCGTAATACTCTTAAAGCAATACAACTAAGTGTTCTACTCCATAT
The DNA here is from genome assembly GCA_009733775.1 of Alectoria sarmentosa. Classification (NCBI taxonomy): domain Eukaryota; kingdom Fungi; phylum Ascomycota; class Lecanoromycetes; order Lecanorales; family Parmeliaceae; genus Alectoria; species Alectoria sarmentosa. The sequence goes on from WOGZ01000028.1 coordinate 106,317, forward strand.
TTTGACAAAATTTAATGAGAACGATTTTCGTTAATGAAACGAAAAAATTCAAAATGAAAATTCGATATAATTTCGTGATTTCGAACGATTTTATAATAAGAGCAAAATTAAAATTTTTATTAATTATAAAACGAAAAATAAAGTTAAGCGTCGATGTGAATGAAAAAATCGTAATATCATCGTTAAACGTATCAAGCGATCGTTTTATTATAAAATTTAAATCAAATGCATTTAAAAAGATTTTTAATAAAATCTTTTTTGAAATTAAAATGAAATTTAGCAAATTATTAACCTTCTCTTCGACAATTATATATATTTTTTAACGCTTTTCCTTTAAAATTGTAAAAAAATATATATATATATATTTTAATGTTCGATATTTTTAACGAATTTACATTTATTACGATAAACGTCAAATTGTTTTTTGATAATAATAATATTTAATTTGAAAAAAGTGAGTTTAAAAAAACGTTATCGATTCAATTAAATTAAAAATAATAATTATCTTATCGTTGTTTAAAAATATACGATAATTTTTGTTTTAATATTTTAAAAAACGCCCTTTAACGACGTGATTTTGATACTTTTTTCAATTAATATTGCGAAAAACAATTTAATAATAATCGATTTAATCGATAATGCGTAAATTAAATATATTAAAAAGAATTTCGATATTAATTTTAAATGAAATAACGTCACAATCGATAACAAATTAAATATTACGAAAAATATTAATCGCTTAAACGAATTTTATTTAATATTTTTAAAACGATTTGCTTTTTTTAAATATAACGTTTATTTTACGTTGAATAATAAGACTTAAGCGTTTAAATTTGTTATTTATTTACAAATTATCAAATACGATGTTTTTTTAAATAATATTTTTGAATAATCGAAAGATTTTTATTTAATAATTATCGAATTTAATATCGCAGTCAATGCGAAAACGAGTATATCGATTATTATTATATTTTAAATCATTAAAAAACATCTTGAATGCGATAAAACTATTAAATCGATCTTATCGATCAAAAAATAAACGTTAAATCGAAAGGTTTTATCATCAAAAAAGATGATTATTTATTCAAAATCATCTTAAAAAATATCGAATAAACCCTAAAAACTGCTATAAATTAAATCGTTTTATTATCTTTTAAAGATAATGTGTCGTTTATATAATTCCATTTTTATATTAATTATAAAACATGATTCGCACGCATCGTCGAGAAGTGAGATGAAAAAATTTATTTTAACGCACATTTTGATCAACTTTTTGAAATTTTAAACGCTTAAATGATTGTAATGTGCGTGTTGTATACGAAGAATTATTTCATTAATTTCAAATTTTGATAAAGACTTTGAAAACTTTTTATTATCAAAAATAAATTTTATTTAAAAATTCATCATAAACGAGAATCTCTTTATTAACGATTATTAAATTTTTAATTTTTTTTCTCAAAATATCGAGCGCGTAAAAACGATTTTGAATATGTTTTAAAAAAAACGTTATTTTTCGATAATAATATCATTAAAATCGAAAATTGAAAAAATCATTATTTTTTTAATTATTTTTCAAAAATGAAATTAAAATCGCAATTAAACATAAATTGAACGTTTCGAAAAATTAAAATGCGCTTAATATTATTCGTTTTGCATTTAAATCCGATATTTTCAAAATCGATAATCATGCGATTATTAATAAAATTATTCACAAAACGTAAAAATTAAAAAGATTCAAAAATTTTGAAAATCGAAAAATTGTGGATTATGTGTTAAATGTAAACATAATCGCGAAATTATAAAAAAAACATTATTATTATAATGAATAAAGCGATAATTTATGCTTTATCGATAATTTTAAATTTAATAATTTCATAAAAAAAAACTATTTAAGGCGTTAAAACTTATAATGAATTCAAAAATTAATTTAAAAACGACGAAAATGATAAAAATAATAAGAACGATAAAATCGATATAAAATAATAAAACAGTAAACGATTTTAATTTAAATAATCGTAATAATTGCGTTAACATTATCAAATTAATGTTTTAATTTTTCAACGAATTTAAATTCGAAGTTTTTTTTTCCTCGATTATATCTTTCACGATTTTCACAATCACGATTATTACGATTATTATAATTATCGCAATTTTCACGATCTATTTTGTTTATATCATTCGATTTATTAAATCGCTTATTATATTAATCGCATTCGATAGTATTATAATATTTTTTTCTTATAATAAATATAATATTCGTAAATTTGAATATAAATACGAAAATTATTAAAATTTGCGTTCGTTTAAATATGATATTCGATAATATCTTTAATAATTATAAAAACAAACACAAATTGTTAAATATATTTAAAAAAATTGTTAATAATAATTGTTGAAATGTGTTAGTTATTAAATATGAAAGGTTTATCGAGACAAGAAAGCTTTATTGAGATTTAACACATTTTGTATCTAAATGCTCTGTTGCAATTATTCAATTAATTGAATGTTTCATTTACTTTTAATAAATTATGAGCTCGAAATCGCAGAGCATTCGTTTAATTACTTAAGTTATTTATTTATTATTTATAAATTAATTGACTCATTAATCAAGCGTATAAGATTTATTAAGTTTCTGAGAATTAAGTCGTAATATCAAATTTAAACGGCAAAATAATCATTTATTTTGCGATAATTGCGCAATTTAAATCTATTTGTTATACATAATTATTTTTATTAATAAATCGTGCTTTAAATAATATTTGATTTAATTTAATTGTTTATTTATGTGATAATCTATCACGACAAGCATATAAACTTGACAAAATATCTATTTTGTTAAAAAGATTTATCTATCAAAAAAGTACCTCGATAAGATTTTTAATTTAGCATTACAAATAATTAAATTTTGATAAAAAGAATCAAACTTTTTACATTTCATTATTATATTTTCATATTATCTTAATAATATGATAATAACACCTTTATTCATGTTAATTGATTATTAATAAAACTTAAAAGTTTCTTTATCAAGTCATCGACGTTTTTATCGACGAAGATTGTTCGTTTTTTTATTAAAAATTTCCTCGACAAGTTTTAAAAATTAACAAATTTGGTTTCTTCGTCGATCATCGTTTCAAATTCGATTTTTAAAAACACAATCATTTTTACTTTTCAATTCGAAGAATTTCTTTATAATGATCACGTTCATATAAATTTAATAAACGAGAATATTCGTTTACTCATCGATCATATCGTTAAAATCAATTTTTATTTATTATAAATCAATCGAGGTTTTCTTAATTCAATACGAGAAAAACGTTTTTGAACAAAATTAAGTTCGATTAAAACATTTTTTTAATTTATTAATTGAATTCTTAATAAATTTATCTTTCATATTATTTTAAAAACTTTCGAAACAAACATCGAGATATTGTGAAAATTGCGAGAATTTTTTTTTATTAAAATTTCTTCTCATATCTCGTCAACAAATACGTTATTTAAATTAAATTTAAATTTATTTAATAGCGTAAAATAAATTATAAGAGTGATCTTGACAAAGAAAGAAATATATAATAATTTAATTAATTTAAAACCTTTAATTATGATTGAATAAATGATTTTTCAAAAATTTCGTAACTTCATCACGCAGACAATTAATATCGTTATTTAAAATTCTCATATTTCGATAAAAGTTTTCGAATCTTTAAAATCGTTAAATCTTTTCGATATTAACAGCGAAATGAATAATAATAACAACGACAACGATAATAATAAATGAAATACGATTGATTTCGATTATTTCGATTTTCATTTTAATAAATCTTATAAAGAAAACGAGATCGTCACGATCGATAAAAATGTTTATTATAAAAATTCGATTTTATTTGTGAAACGAATTTAAAACCTTATTATCATCAAAAAAGCGTTTATTATTCGAAACAATTTCAATATCGTTTTAAAAAAATCAATTTTTTTTAATACACGATCGAGCTTTTTAATTTTAAACGAATAAATTTATATATTAATAAAAACGATATCGAGAAATGATGTTTAACAATTATTAAAAAATTCAAACAATTTATTGAAATGACATTTCATAGTCTCATTATTAAAAAATATATTATTCACGACGTTAAAATTCGTCGAGAATCGATTGTTTATATTTAAATTATATTTTAATATATTAAATTAATAAACATTAATAACGTCGAGAATTAATTAACATTTGTTTATTAAAGCATTATTATCGAATTTCGTATATTCGTCGATTTTTCTTTTTCGATCTCGATAATTAATTTTTTCATTTGAATTTTGAAATTGAAAAAAGATATATGATTCGAAATAAATCATCGTTAAGTTTTACAATCGCGATTTAATTTTAATCGTTAAAATTAAAATCAACAATTTAATGAAAATAAAATTCTTTTTTTTAATTAATAATCTCGATCGTATTAATCTTATTAAAATTAATAAGTTTTCGATTAATAAAATTTCGATTATCAAACATTTTTTTATAGATTTTATAATTTAAATGTTTATTTTAATTAATAATAATCAAATTACGCTCAATAATTAAGAAATTCACGTTAAAGATTATTAATTTCGCGTTAATTTTTATAAATCACCGTCTCGTTAAACGTGTTCGTTTCGATATTATTAAATCGTTCGCAATAAAAAATTCAAAGTTATCGTGAATTTCCAAAAAAAAACGATAAAAATTTCAAAAATCGTTAATTTTGATAATAATCAAGTTTTTGATTAAAGGTTTCAATTTATTAAGCATCGATAATTGACGAATTTCAATTTACGAAATAAGATTTTAACGAAAATGTTTTTATTTATCATTTTAAGATTTAAAAAAATTCGAAATATGAATTTTAATATGATAAACAAAACGATCATGATAACGACGTTTATTTTAATAATGAATAATGTTCGTCGAACACGCATAATCAATAATTCGTCGAATTCGTCGATATTGAAATCTTTTATCGTAATTATAACAAATTCTTTTCGTTTGAATTACATTTTTATAAACATTTTCGCTTTAAATGTTCGAGCATACTTTTAAAAAAATTCGCGTTTTTATCGAAAAGTCTTTTAATTAATCTCGACGAATTGAAAATAAATTTTTAAGTTATCGACGAATTTAAAATCGTGAAATTATTAATTTTTATCGTCGATTAAGATATCGATTTCAATTTTAAAGATTTCAATTATATTATAACAAAAATCAAATGCATTAAGGTAAGTAAGAAAAACGACGTATATTTAAATATTAATTATAAAGTTATTTTGATCGATCATTTTCAATTAATAACATTTTTATTTAATGTTGTTTTTATTAAAATAACGTCGTTATTAAAAGTTCGAAAAGTCGAATCGTTATAACACGAAATTTTAAAATATATTATTATTTCGTGCTATTTTTCGAAAATTAATAATTAAAAAAACAAGGTTTTTGTATATATTAAAAGGGAAATTCATATTATCGATAATTTATATATTAAAATATTAATTGATAACGATTTCATTACATTTGAGAAAATCATCATTGACGTTTAAAAAAAAAAAAACTTACATTATAAATTATAAAATGTTTATTATAATCATTATTCGTCAATGTGATTAATTTATTAAAAAAAGAATATACGTTATCTCGATTATCAAAATTTCATTTTATAATGAAAAATTAATATTAATCACGAAAATTCGTTCGTTATTAAAAGATCGTAATTATATGTTCAAGTTTATGAGATAAGCAAATGTCGTAAATTTCGCGTATTTAATAAATAATAAGATTTTCGTTATTTTTATCAAAAACGATTCGAATTATTAAATCGAAATTTTACGTAAATTTCGTCTCGACGTTATTACGAAATTTAATTATGAAAATTGTTTTTTAACGAATTTAAATTTAAAATACGTATTTATGACTTTTTTAAGAAACTTAAAATAATTAAAAAAAGCTTTTATCGTCGTTATCATAACATCGTCGTTGTTTTCTTTAATATAAAATTCGACGTTTCAAATCGTCGATTTCGGTTTTTTTCAAATCGTCAATTTTTTTAATTCGAAATTTTTTATATTCGTTATTTAAGATCTTCTGAAATTTTTCTATAAATTTTTTAAGAAACTTTTCGCAAAAATAAAAAAACGATTGTTAAACGAAATTATCGTTTACGATAACGACGAAGTCAGAAATATTTTAATAAAACTTATCAACGAATTTCCTACATTTTGATAAAATGAAGAGTATATTAACGTGTTAAAAGTTAAATAAATGAAATTTTCATTTAAATCAGATTAAAAGAAGAAAATCGATGATAAAAAAACAAAAGTTTATTTATTAAATCTTCGCGATAAGGAAATCGTGAATCGCACACTTAATAAACTTTATAAATAAAAACGTTTAAAATGAATTAAATCGTTTTATTATCGAATTTTTATGTAACTATTTTTCAAATAAAGTCTCTTTTTAAATCAAAATTTTCAATCTTTAATCGAATAAGTTAAATTAATTAAATTGAATTCGATTAAGAGTATAAATATTTAGTAGACATTTTTCTTAACGCTTCATAGTATTATTATTAAAAGATTAAAACGTGATCGTTTATTACGTCGTTATTCGTTTACGTTTACGTTTTCAAATTATAAACGCAACCTTGAAATGAAATATATTATTAATAATGATTAAATAAAGATCGTCGAATAATTTGAAGATAATGAGAATAAGAATACAACGAACGTCGATATAAATGATAATAAAGAAAATATCTCTGATCTCGAATCTCAAAAAATCGCGAACGTTGATAAATTAATAATCTTTAACGAGATCATTTGATGATTATCAAATAAAAAACCGCGAATATAATTAAACACGTAAATATTATCAAATTGTTAAGCAAAAAATCGCGAACATAATTAATATAAAAGTAATAAAAAATTATCGTTTTTCGTCGAAAAGTATCATAAAAACAAAATGCATTGTTTATTATTTAAGTATCAATTATTAAAAAAATCGTTATGTTAACATATTGTTAAGTTTATTATATTTATTTAATAAATAATATCTTATTAATGTTCATAACTTGACAAGTTTATAAATAATTAATTTTGATAAAAGAATTAATTAAATTACAATCACTCAAAATATGACGTTTTTAATGTATTATATTATCGACATTATTATGTCGCCTATTATGATCGTGTTATTTATTATAAACTTAACAAACATTTTATAATCAATCAATCGTACTTTCAATAATTAAATTATCATTTTTATAAAAGCTTTTTTCATTTTTTCAATTTTTCAATGCATTATTTCGTGTAATTTTCTCGACTTTATTTATATTTTAATACGCAATTATATATAATTCATTGTTAATAAAGTCTTTTATAAATAATTAAGAGTATTTAAGATTTTAATTTTATCGTTACTTTTATTTTATATATTTTTCTTATAAAGATTTCATCGAATAATTATTTTATTTAAATAATTTCACAAATCGTATTTTCAATTTAAAGATTAAGATAAAAGACGATTAATAAATATTAATATTTATTGAAACGATTATGATTAATAATTATTATAATTCAAATAAGACGATTTCTGATAACTTTGAAAAAATGATTATTTAAATCGATATGAATTTTTTTTTAAAAAGATAATACGAAAGATTTAAATGAGATTTATCGTTTAATTTTCGATTATTTATTAAATAATGAAAATAATTAATATGAATTTTACTTATTTTTGATTTTGTTAAATTGTTATTATTTATTTATTTTTAATTCGTTTTTAATAATGTTATAAAACGTATTCGTATTAAAATTTAATTGTTTAAGAAAATTAAAAAGAAAAATGTTTGCGAAAAATTCGATAAAATGTATACGAATTTTAATATCTATTTTAATATAGGCAAATAAGAGTTGATTATATAGTAACAATTTTGTTATTTTAATATATTTAATAATATTTTATATATACGTATTAAAAAATTAAAATCATGCTAAATGCTTTATATTTTGATATAAATAAAATAATAGCTATAAAGAGAAATATATATTATAAAGTCATTTATGTAAGTAATGCCAAGTCGCGCTAGGCTCAATCGAGTCGCGTATTAAAAAGATAGAATGAAATTATGACAATACGCACAAGAAATACGTTCATTTCGAGAATTTTGTAATATATACGAATAGCGATTTAAGATCTTTTATATCTCAAAATTCTTTTATTTAAAACGTTTAACAATCACTTAATATTAACGTTTCACAATAATTTAACGCAATAAATCTTTTTCAAACTCGTTAAATTTAATAAAATATTAAATTAAAATATTATTTTAAAAAGTTTAAATAATTATAAAGCGAATTTCGTTTTTATTATAAATTTTGATAAGATTTTTGATATATTTAACTTATATAAATATATTATAATATTAAATATAGCGTTTAACGTTAACGATAAATTTATCACGTTTATTCTCGTAATTAAAATTAAAATAACTTAAATCTTCAGCTCTTAACTTTTTTTATTATAATAAATTTAACGATTTTAAAATAACAATAACAGATTTTACATTTTATATTACATTTTATATATTAATTTAAATAATTTATTATATAATAATAAATAAAGCGAGATTTATTTATAAATTAAGTGAAACTTTTTTGTTTTTCATTGTGTATAAAATCGAGTGAAACTTAGATTAATTTAAAAAGTCTTACTTTTCGAGAATAAATTATATAAAAAAGTTATTTATAAAGAAATTGTTAACGAAAAGAAATGTTAATAATTTAATAAATTAATGAATAATAATCGTGAATTGTTTAAAAATAGCACGAAATGTGTTTTTGTTAATAACTTAATTAAAAAGTTAAATAAAAAAGTTAATGAAATTAAAACGAGTATAAACACGTTAATTTTTATTAAAAGCTTCGTGTTACGGATATCTTTGGCAAGGAAGGAAGGAACGGAGAAGACGGAGATAACGTCATAGTAGAAGGCTAGGCAAACAATGTTAAATAATAAATTTCTCGATAGCTTCTCAATAATCAATCTTACACTTACAATTAGAATTCTTGTTCGAGCACAGATCCCATAATAATGATAATAACATCGAGTTTTGCAACAAGCACCATTTGATTGTTTATTTCAAATCATATACTCGATGTATCAACAATCTTTATTGTATCAAAGATTTAATCCTTCATTTAACAATTCTTTTTATCACTTCTCAAAGATCGTTAATTTGGTTTTTTATGACGTAATCATATAAACTTAACAATTATGAGACTTCATTGCTTTCGATTATCAATTCGAAAAATTCATTAATTAAATTATTCGAGAAATCGTTTAATATTTCATCAAAGATTTCTTCAAACCTGTTTAAATAGTTTTAAAATTTATTAAAAATCAACGGACACATTCTCATTTCTTTTTAATTAATTCTTTTTTCGAATTATAATAAACGTGATCGAAAGATTGAATTATCGATCGTGTTATTTTTCGAATTATAATTCGTATTTTTCAGGTAATCACATCTCAATTATATCGTCTTTTTGAAAATTCACCTTTCATTAAAAATATATCACAATTTACACTTTTTACATTATTAATTATTATTCTCTCAAATTCGTTTAAATTTAAAATCTCTCATTTTATAAAAATCTTCGAACACATTATCAAAGATATTTTCGTAGAAAAAATTATTTATAAAGATTTTATCGATTCAATTATGATATCAGAAGATCAATTTTAATAAAATATTAATTTTTTTTAATAGCAATGAATCGCATTGTAAGAATTATTACGAAATATATTCGATCAATAAGATCTTTCAAATCTTTTCGAAAAATCAGGTTTTATCGATAACGAAATAATTTTCGGACATTCGAGATGAAATCTCGATGATTTTGATTTTTTCGATCTTATATATAACGATAAATTCGTAAAAAATGAAACGATTATCGAACATATCGAAAAAGAAACTTATTTTCGTGACGTTTATTTTTTCATCAAATGAGTTCGAGATCTTGTTTTAATAAAAAATGTTGAAATAATATAAGAAAATTTGTGAATGAGTTTTCGAGGTATCGCGTTGAAATGATGAATGATAAAGTTTTTTATTATCGAAAAGCGGATTATTAAGTTAAAAAACGATATCGAAAAATGAGTTATTTTATTGATTGATAAGTTCAAAGAGCTTATTATTATAATTATTAATGTTATTTTTTATAAACATTATATTATGCGTGACGCAATTTCTCGATGAGAGCCTCGAAAATATGTTTAAAAAATCTTGAAATCAATTAAGAATATAGGGATGATTTTCATTAAAAATTAATTCGATATTATATATAATGATCTTGATTTTAAACTTCGATATGATGTTAAAAAACCTGAGAATTTCATTATAATGAATGTCTTTTTCACGATTCTTGATGATTGTAAGCATGAATGATAAGTTTACGTTAACAAGCACGAAAGGATTTTCGAGAACGCTTCTGAAACTTCTTTTTAGGCGAATCGATCTCGTTTTTACGAAAGCAGGTTCATAGGACAATATGGTCAATACAACAATTCTCTCAATCGTGTCGGAGATAATGGTCAATCGAATTTACGACTTGATTATTAAAAAGGGAACCGACTTTTGTATCAATATAAAGCGGTTTTCATCTTATAGTCTCGTTATCTTATTTATCAAAACCCTCAAATTTATCAATTTTAATAATCTTTTCAATATCAAAATAAATCATTACAATCAAATTAATGTTTAAATGAAAATATAAAACCTCCGCCTCCTTTTCCTTTTCAACTTTCGAGATTTTAGATTATCGAATTTATAAATAAATTAGATTTTCGATCTAACAGATCTCAAAAATAACAATAATTTCATCCTTTTTTTTAATCGATTTTTAATAATCTAAACAAATCTTCTTATTTCATTCGCCTTAATCAATATAATTCGAAATTTCATTTTTAATTTTAAAATCAATAATAAAAAGCTTATTAGGTTTTTGAAGATATAACGAAAAAGAGTACTTTCGACGACGAATATAAAAAATCTATTGAATTATATCAATATTATGTTTTCGAAGATCAATTCGAGAATTTTCAAAAAGATTCTCAAGAATATAAAAAATTTTACGATAATAATTTTCATGATTATGACGGCATAAACGATATACATTTCGTCAATAAGAAAATCAAGCATCTTTATAATAAATGTAATATGTCGTTTTCATCAAGGAACAAACTTTTTAAACATTTGCGAAGAACTTATCGGAAACCCAAAATTTTCGACGCAGTTTCCGGAGCTTCAGTTTCCGAAGCTTTCGAAGCAGTTTCCGGAGCTTCAATTTCCGGAGCTTCCGAAGCCGGCGGAACACCGATCTCGTTTAAGAAATCCGCTGCCTTTATGACCAATAATGTTGAAATTATTACAATTATCCATTTTATCGTTGAATTACGTGATATAATTATTAAATCGAATTATAATTTCCGCAATTAAAAATATATTATCTTTAAGATTCGATATTCATCGGATTTTGAAACGAGAAAAAGCGATATTTCTTTGAATTTCGAATATGAAATTACTCTTAATGATCATGAATATCTTTTAAAAAATGTTTTTGGGTTAAAAATTAGGAAGATGATTTCATTTATATCGATATAAGGAGTGGAAAATAAAGTCGTTAACACGAATAAATATGTTATAATAATTATATATGTTAACGACGTTATTAATGGCATAATAAAAACAATTTGTTTCACGATGAAGATATATTTTATAAACGATTTCAAGGTTAATATCCTTTTCGAAATGAATATTATAACGTTTTAAAACATAATTATGAATTTAAAAGCGCGTATCGTCAAGCTCGATAAATGTTAAAGATTTAAAATATCGATCGACGTTATTATATAAATTTAATCACATTTCAAGCGCATTATTTATATCAAATCCTCGATTATTATAATATCAAATATTATTACGAAAATATTTATCGCGTATAACGATATAATATCAAAGAATCGAGATTTCTTATTCGAGTTAGATTGTGTTTAAGATTTCAAATTCATAAATGAGATTTTAACTTACGTCGTAAATTTCATAATTTTAATAATATTAATTTATAATGTTATAATCATATTTGTTTATTTGTTTCGAAAAGTAAAATTTGAAACATTTTATAAATATAAGCAAGATAATACTTTTTTGATAATTTTTGTTAACGTATTTCTTATTATTGAAAACGTGAAATTATGAAAATTTAATCTCGTTAAAAACATCATGATAATAATTGTAATTTTTATCGGGTTAACATAAAAGCTTATGTTTGAAAATTCGGTTTTTGGGAATATAATTCCTAAAATTATTATTTCTATAATTGAAACGTATAAGATTGAAAATTCGATGTCGAAGAATATTGTTTTTAAGATCATTATTTTTATAATTAAAACGTTCGAGATTCAAATTAATTTAAATCTCGAGCACGTAATGTTTAATGATATTATCGTTTATAATATTTTGAAAATAATCATTTAAATTGCTTCGATAATTGACGAATTTTTCGAAATTTGAAAAGATCAAGATATTATTATAAATATTTTTGAAAAGAAATGAATGCTCATATCTCTTAAGTTAGATTTTATATTTAAATCTTTTCGAATTTATCTTGTTAATCAAAAAAATAAAAACGTTATTAATAAAATGTTTAATAAATTTTATGAGCAAAATAAAATGCAATAGATTAATTAATTTACGTTTTATAATTATTTAATATTTGTGATATGAAAACAATTATTTGATGATTTTCGAAAAGGTCGGATTGTTATAAATATATAAGATCTTAACAAGATCATAAAATTCGATTTTTATTCATTATCGTTGCAATCAAATATTATCTCTATTGTAATGAAATTTTTTTATATTTTTACGATGAATGAAAACGGTTATTTTCATCAATTTCTTATTCGTTATAAAAATCGTTATAAGTTTATAATGATTTTTCATCGAAGATAAAAATAATATAATGTTACCTTTATGAAATATAAAAAATTATCGTTATATGTTTAAAAATAAACGAATAAGATTTTTAAGTTTATTCGAGAATTTGTTAAAGTTTATATAAATAATATAATCGTTTTTTCAAAAACGTTATTAAAGCATTTAAATCATTTGAGAAAAATGTTTATTCTTTTTCGTCAAAGAAGAATTAATCTTAATCTTAAAAAATCATTTTTAAATTATTTTTTCGTGATTCTTTTTGAGCAGCGAGTCGATTTTTTAAATTTATTCACATTCGAAAAAAAATTTGTTATTATTATAACATTTCGTTTTTCAAAAACCTTACGACAATTAAAGACTTTTTTAAAATTTATCAATTAATTTCGATTATCGATATTTAAATACGCTTAATAAGCAAATTCTTTATAATAAAAAAAGACGAATCTTATTAAGAAAATATTCAAAAAATCAAAAAATTATTCTCGAAAGCGTCAATTCGATATTTCGTTTTACGAACTTATAAAAATAAAAATTCAAGCATTTAAGAATCTTTAAAAAGCATTTTTCAATTTCATCTTTTTAATACATTTCGATTTTAATCGTCGTTTTTATATCGATTTAAACGTTTTCAAAAAATAAGAATTCGTTATTATAATTTATTATATAATTGATGATTTTAACGAACCTTTTCCGAGAATAAATATTTAATTAATAATGTTTTTCAATAAAATGCTCAATTAAATAAAATAAAATTATTGATTCACAAAATTTGAGATTGTCGAGATAATTTGAATAATAAAAAAAATATGATATATGATGAAATTCATTAAAAAATCGTTTATCGTGATATATATTAATTATTTTATTATTGTATCGATATCTCGACAAATTAATCTCATTATCTCAAATATTAATAAGTTCAATTTACGCTTGATACGCGCTTTTTAATATTTATCGATATTTAACCTTTTCGTGCGTTATAAAATAAGAAAAATGAACGTCGTTTTTAATGCTTTATCACATCTTTTAAAAAATCTTATTATCGTATTAAAAGACGATTCGAGAATATTGAAAGCTTTATATAAACAAGCAATGAAAATCATCGAATAAAACTTTTATTTCATGAAAAAGAAGTTATCTTTTAAGGAAACGAAGTTATTTATCATTTATTATATTATTTTTATAAAAATGTTCGACGATTTTAAATTACGTTTCATTTTTGAATATATCAAAAATGAATAATGAAATAAGATTCTCGAAATAATTCGAAAAATTGCGAAAGAAATTGTTTTAAATTAATTTAAAGAAATTTCATAATCTTTATAAAAATTTGTTATTTCACGATTTTTATAAGGTTTTGTTATTATAAAAGAAGTTTCATCGTAATAAATCTCCGATTCTCATTTTAAAAATCTCATCGATAATCGATTAAGTTTTCGATTTAAAATTCGTGATGAATTAATTTATTATACGAACTTTAATGATAATTGGAAAAAATTATATATTTTTAATGTATTAAAAAAAGAAATTTTCGAGTTGACTCACGATCGTTAATATTATAAAAGATTTTATAAAATATATAATCAAATTGTGAACTTTATTTATATACGACATTTATCAAAACATTTTCGAATATACATAAATCATTATTCGAAATGTGAATTAAATCAAATCAAGCGTTATAAGTTTTATGAAAATATAATTTTCATTAACAAATTAAGAATTTCATTTCATATCATAATTATGAATTTCATAATCGCGCTTTCGTTGATAATAAACGATTTTAATAATTTATTTACGATAATAAATAAGTTTTTCAAAAGAATCTTATTAATATTTAAAAAGATTATTAACATTGTTATGAAATGAGCGGATATTTTTTTTGCAAGTTTTATATAACAAAGATGGGGAATTTTTTATGTTATAATAAATGATAAAGATTCGAAATTCATATCAGATTTATGATAAACGATTTTTTATAAATTAAAAACGAAAATTTTTATCTCAACGATTTATTATTTTCAAATAAATGAACAATTCGAACGTACGAATCAAATCATAAAGATCGCGTTTCGCTATTTCATTACGTTTAATTTCGATGTTAATTAAATATTCATTTTTTTGTATCTTGTAAATAATTTGAATAATTCCAAAAACTAATTTATTAAAATATTATCGAACGAAATTTTTTATGAGTTTAATGTTCGTGATACATTCGAATTATTTATTAAGTTGTTATAAAAAGATTTTAATCGTTTATAATAAATGAAGCGAGAGCAAGTTAAAGATGCAATTGCATTTATAAACATTCTTATAAAGATTTATTACGATATATCTCATATAACCTTGAGGTTAACACGTAATAACATAATATATTTGCGCTTGCATCATAAATACGAAATATCAAATCTTGATAATCGGAAATTATATTATTAAAGAATTAATTCGTTTCAAATATTCGAAAAGATGAGATTTCTCGTTTATTATTTAAAACTTTCTTTAATCATAAAAATTCATTTTATTATATCGATAATTCAATTAAAATTTGTTTTAAATGATGATTTATATGAACGTTCTTATAACACGAATTCTTTTTTTATAAAAAAAAAAATCGAAAAAAACGTCGATTTCGATTTTTCTTTTAAGCATAAATCTTATAAGATCGAGCGATTTTTAAAACGACGTGATATCGAAAGAAATATTAAATATTTAATCAAATGAAAAAATTATGGTAATGAACATAATGTTTGATATCTCGTATATTCATTTTAGAAAACACAAAATCTCATGAAGGAATGTGATGTTAGAATTGTTATAATAGCAAGTTTAAGAAAACGAGGTCGCCCTCACAAGGAAACAACTTTCAAAAAATCTTTCGAAGAATCTTTCGAAGCTTTTCAAATTATTTTCATTAAAAGACGAGGACGTTTAAGGAGAATCAATCTTAAATCGCTTTGATGATCGATGATTTTTGCGTGTAGATTGTGCTTACGTTCAATTTATACAATAAGGAACCTCAAAGCGTCAAGGGAAAAAGGAAGTTCTTGAAAAAGAATAAGTCTCAAATCGATAGGAAGTTCTTGCTTCGAGTTACGGAATAGCTTTTTTATGCTGTTATGAACATAGCATAAAAAGAAAAGATTAAAATGAATTCCGGAAACGAATTTCGGAACGAGCTTCTCTTACCTATATCTTTGTCACAACGAAGGCGCTGCTTTCTTGTTTTTTGTTGGCATTGTTACGGATATCTTTGATAAGAAAGGAAGGAACGGAGAAGACGGAGATAACGTTATAGCAGAAGGTTAGGCAGACAGTGTTAAATAATAGATTTCTCGATAGCTTCTCAATAATCAATCTTACACTTACAATCAGAATTCTTGTTCGGGCACAGATTCCATAACACTTCGATAAATAATTGTGCTTTATAAAAATCTTGAAAATCGAATAATAATGTAATAAACATTGTTTTACGTAAAAGATTTTAATAAAGTCGTTAATTTAAAAGATTATAATAATTGTAATATCGTTTAATATTAAAATAACCTTTTTAACTTAAACGTAACAATGAATTAATTTAACAAAAAGTTATTAAGACTTTTAAATAAAAATAACGTAAATAAAATAATCGATATAATAACGATAAATAAATAATAATGAAAACGATAATAAAGATATTTTTAATTAATATAATTAATAGATAAAATAAGCGTTATTATTATTTTATTATAATAATAATTTAAATTAATAATATTTATAATATTTAATTAATTTTATTTAAGAATTTTATTTAAGTATAAAGACGCTAGTATTATCATAATTTAGCATTTTAAAATACTTTTTATATTAAAAAAAATCTTTTATAGAAAACTTTTGCAAGCGATTTTATTTTAACAAAAACTTTGTTAATATATATTTAATTAAATGTTAATTTATAATTTAACTCGTATTAGTGACGCTAAGGTAGTTGCAACAGAGAAGTCTCATTTTCATATATTCAATTACATTGTACCTAATCGAATATGACCGAAAGGTCGAATGGGGTAACAACAGTCCCGTTCTAAAATATGGCTAAGGGGGTGGCCCCTCCGCATAGGAATACACATACACCTGGTTCATGCTTTGAAAAATTCATAATTTATAATGACTTTGACGTAGCATTGATAGTAACCCCATTATATCAGACGATATTAAGACAAGATACTCAGCCATTTGGGCAGAAACGTGCATACAGTCAATAAATATCTTCAACAGCACTTTCCGTTCCTGTTTTTGACAATTCCTTGAGCACCGTCATTTGTCTCCTCTTCAGTTTCGATGCTCGGTGTGGAAAAAGCCAACCAACTTTGGCGCTTCTTGGTTAGCTTGAAGCTTCCTTGGACATCCGAAAGGCCATCAGAGTAGCCACCCCGACCTGTTTCCTGACCCGGTGTGTTGTTGCGGTCTTGGAAGTGTTCCTGCTTCTTCTTGTTCTTCTGTTCAACAAGCTTCCTTGTAATGACACGGAACACCTCTTCAATACCTTCTCCGTTTGATGCACTGATCTCATGGCAACAGTCCCAGCCTTCACGTTCTCGAAGTCAGTATCTCTTCTTTGAAACGAAGGAGTCACAAGACAGGGTTGTGAGTGTAATCGCGAAGTGTGACCCAGAATCCAGATTGGGGCACGAATTAGGGAAATATCGCTCCGAAGTGACATACCAACTTCCTGCCCCCAGAAACCGCTGCTGCGAGCGCTTCCACTAGGAAACAAAGGGGTTGAAGCCTTTTGCGGATAGAGGTTCTCTGCAACATATGCTATACATCTTTCGAATGGAATTTTCCTTAGACTGGGCTCTTGGACGACTAGATCGCTTTTTGTTCCTACTACGTGTATGACGACATCATTCCCAAGATTCTCCCTCATCTCTGATAACCAGCGTCCCATTTCTTCGAAGCTACCTTCATCTATCATACTGTAGACAAGGAGCACTGCACTTGCTCCTCTATAGTACAATTTCATGATAGATCTGAATCTCTCTTGACCTGCTGTATCCCATAGCTCTACGCACATTTTGGGGTCAGCATTGCTTCTTCAGGATAGGTAATGGAGCTGCAAGACAGGTGTCGGGAATAAAAAGCCCGTTTGCTTCTAAACACGTCCTGTGACCCAATCTCAATATCCAATAGGAAGGATTAAATTCGAAATGTACGTACGGAGACGTACGGTGGTTCCAGTATCAACATCGATTACTCTCTTGGTGAGGAAAGACGCCCCGATAGTTGATGTGACATTCGGTGGGCTGAAAGTTCCTTTGACGTAACGGTGGAGCAGGGACGTCTTTCCGACACCTACGCGATCAGCCACCTGAGCGGAAAATGTCATGTTGAGATCTGCTAACGAACCTTGGGCACCTAGGACGCAGATTTTAGCCTCAAGGCTATTGGACATTGTTATTGTTCATGATGGGTTTTCTGTTGGCTTTTATGTTTATGACCGTTGTACTCGTACCCAACGAAAGAATCTTCTCCGACGTCTCTGATAAGGATTAATAGTGGTGACGGAGGTCAAGGTGCTGAACGGATTTAACCCTTCTCCCGTTAGCCCCAGCCGCAACTTTTTATACATATACGCAAGTCGGCACCAAAAGTCCTGGACAGCGCTATCTATTTGACTAATTGAACAAGTAGGAATAATACACACACACAAAAACACACACACCCCTTCGGAAGGCGATCTCACAGCAGGAACCTTACTCTTGCTCATGCTGTCCAGAAAAAGTGAGCGACTTGATAAAACGAGGACACCAAGTGTGATTAAGCGACATATGAAAGACACAATTAATGTCCTCTTTCTCCTCAAGGGGGGCACAAAAAAGTTGCTTCTGCGGCGACAACGTGCCTTTCTAAGATGTTATAAACAACGTCTTATTTACAATACTTGAGATTACGTATAATGTCTTATCATGATATCTTTAAAAATTTAATATCTATTTTAAACATTCTTTTGTCACTTTCGATTTTTATTTAACGATTTTTTTCGAAATGATTTTAAATTATTTTAAGCGAATAAATAATCATATATAAACGAATTATTTAAATTTTCTTTCATTAACTTATCGTTAATTTATATCATTTTTTCGTTTTTTTAAATACGCATATTTTAAAAAATCAATTTTTTTTTATTAAAATAAAACAATTAAAAAAGAAAATAATTAAAATTTAAAATCAAAGATTTCGATAAGAAATATATTTTATAAAACTTAAATTATTTTATAATAAAATATAACATTTATATTATCGATCGTTAACGTTATTTTGCGAATAATTATATTTAAATTTTTTTAAAATGTGTTATGAATATCTTTGGCAAGGAAGAAAGAAACGAAGAAGACGAAAATAACGTCATAGCAAGAGATTAAACAGACAGTGTTAAATAATAAATTTCTCGATAGCTTTTCGATAATTAATTTTATATTCACAATCAGAATCCTTCGAGCATAGTTTCTTTAATAATGATAATAATATCGAATTTTATAATAAGTATTATTTGATTGCTTGTTTTAAATTATATATTCGATATATTAATAATCTTTATTATATTAAAGATTTAATCCTTCGCTTGATAATTCTTTTTATCATTTTTTAAAAATCGTTAATTTGATTTCTCGTGACGTTATTATATAAATTTGATAATTATAAGATTTTATTGCTTTCGATCATTAATTTGAAAAATTTATTAATTAAATTATTCGAGAAATCGTTTAATATTTCATTAAAGATTTTTTTAAATTTGTTTAAATAGTTTTAAAATTTGTTAAAAATCAACGAGCACGTTCTCGTTTTTTTTTAATCGATTTTTTTTTCGAATTATAACAAACGTGATCGAAAAATTGAATTATTGATCATATTATTTTTCGAATTGCAATTTATATTTTTCAGATAATCACATCTCAATTATATCGTTTTTTTGAAAATTTATTTTTCATTGAAAATACATCATAATTTATATTTTTTATATTATTAATTATTATTTTTTTAAATTCGTTTGAATTTCGAATTTTTCATTTTATAAAAGTTTTCGAACACATTATTAAAGATATTTTCGTAAAAGAAATTATTTATAAGAATTTTATCGATTTAATTATGACATTAAAAAATTAATTTTGATAAAACATTGATTTTTTTTAATAATAATGAATCGCATTATAAAGATTGTTATGAAATATATTCGATTAATAAGATTTTTTAAATTCTTTTAAAGAATCAGATTTTATCGATAACGAAATAATTTTCGAATATTCGAGATGAAATTTCGATGATTTTGATTTTTTCGATTTTATATATAATGATAAATTTATAAAAAATGAAATGATCATCGAATATATTGAAAAAGAAACGTATTTTTGAGACGTTTATTTTTTTATCGAATGAGCTCGAGATCTTGTTTTGATAAAAAATATCAAAATGATATAAAAAAACTTATGAATGAGTCTTCAAGACATCGCGTTAAAATAATGAATAACGAAACTTTTTGTTATCGAGAAGCGAATTATCAAATTAAAAAACGATATCGAAAAATAAATCATATTATTGATTGATAAATTCAAAGAGTTTATTATGATAATTATCGATGTTGTTTTTTATAAACGATATATTATGTATAACGCAATTTTTAAACGAAAACCTCGAAAATATGTTTAAAAAATCTTGAAATTAATTAAAAATACAAATATGATTTTCATTAGAAATCAATTCGATATTATATATAACGATTTTGATTTTGAGCTTCGATGTGATATTAAGAAATTTGAGAATTTCATTATAATAAATGTTTTTTTTATTATTTTTGATGATAATAAATATGAATAATGAATTTACGCGAATAAATATGAAAAAAATATAAATTTTGAAAATGTAATCGAATTTTTTTTTAAACGAATTAATAATAATCTCGTTTTTACGAAAGTAGGCTCGTAAAATAATATAATTAATATAATAATTCTTTTAATCGTGTTGAAAATTTCGATTAATCGAATTATGATTAATTAAATTTACGATTTGATGATTAAAAAGAGAATCGATCTTTATATCAATATGAAGCGATTTTTATTTTATAATTTCGATATTCTATTTATTAAAAATCTCAAATTTATTAATTTTAATAATCTTTTTAATATTAAAATAAATTATTATAATCAAATCAACGTTTAAATGAAAATATAAAATCTTTATTTATTTCTTTTTCTCAACCTTAATTTTTAAGATTTTAAACTATTAAATTTATAAATAAATTAAATTTTCGATTTGATTTTCGATTTTAAAGATAATAATAATCTCGTTTTTCTTTTTAATCGATTTTCAATAATTTAAATAAATTTTCGTATTTCGCTCATTTTAATTAATATAATTCGAAATTTCGTTTTTAATTTCAAAATCAACAGTAGAAAGTTTATCAGATTTTTGAAAATATAACGAAAAAAAGTACTTTTGACGACGAATATGAGAAATTTATTAAATCATATCAATATTATATTTTCGAAAATCAATTCGAGAATTCTTAAGAAAATTCTCAAAAATATGAGAAATTTTATGATAACAGTTTTTATGATTATGACGATATAAACGATATACATTTCGTTAACAAAAAAGTTAAACATTTTTATAACAAATATAATATTTCGTTTTCATTAAAAAATAAATTTTTTAAGCATTTATAAAAAATTTGTCGAAAATTCAAAACTTTCGACGTAATTTCCGAAGTTTTCGAAATAATTTTCGAAGTTTTCGAAGCAGTTTTCGAAGTTTTTAAAGCAATTTTCGAAGCTTTTAAAGCAATTTTCGAAATTTATGTTATAATTTTCAAAGTCGACGAAATATCGATCTCATTTGAGAAATTCGTTGTTTTTATAATTAATAATGTTGAAATTGTTATAATTATTCATTTTATTATTAAATTATATAATATAATTATTAAATCGAGTTATAATTTTCGCAATTGAAAATATGTTATTTTTAAAATCCGATATTCATCGAATTTTAAAACGAAAAAAAATAATATTTTTTCGAATTTCGAATGTGAAATTATTTTTGATGATCGTGAATATTTGTTAAAAAATGTTTTTGAATTAAAAATTAAAAAGATGATTTCGTTTATATCAATATGAGAAGTGAAAAACAAAATCGTCAATATGAATAAATGTATCATAATAATTATATATGTTAACGACGTTATTAATAATATAACAAAAACAACTTGTTTCACGATGAAGATATATTTTATAAATGATTTCAAGATTAATATTCTTCTCGAAACGAATATTATGACGTTTTAAAATATAATCGTGAATTTGAAAGTTTGTATCATCAAATTCGATAAATATCAAAGATTTAAAATATCGATTAACGTTATCGCACGAATTTAATTACATTTTAAATGTATCATTTATATCAAATCCTCGATTATTATAACATCAAATATTATTACGAAAATATTTATCGCGTATAATGATATAATATTAAAAAATCGAAATTTTTTGTTCGAATTAAATTGTGTTTAGGATTTCGAATTCATAAATGAAATTTTGATTTATGTTATAGATTTTATAATTTTAATAATATTAATTTATAATGTCATGATCGCATTTATTCGTTTATTTCGAAAAGTAAAATTAAAAATATTTTACGAATATGAACAAAATAATGCTTTTTTGATAATTTTTATTAACGCATTTTTTGTTATTAAAAATATGAAATTATGAAAATTTAATTTCGTTAAAGACATTATGATAATAATTACAATATTCATCGAATTAACATAAAAGTTTATATTTGAAAATTCGATGTTCGAAAATATAATTTTTAAAATCATTATTTTTATGATTAAAATATACGAGATTGAAAATTTCGTGTTTAAAAATGTTGTTTTTAAAATCATTATTTTTATAATTAAAACGTTCGAAATTTAAATCGATTTGAATCTCGAGCACGTAATATTTAATAACATTATCATTTATGATATTTCGAAAATAATCATTCAAATTATTTCGATAATCGATAAATTTTCGAAAATCTAAATGAATTAAAATGTTATCGTGAATATTTTTAAAAAAAAATGAATGCTTATATCTTTCAAATTAAATTTTACATTTAAATTTTTTCGAATTTATTTTATTAATCAAAAAAATAAAAACGTTATTAATAAAACGTTTAATAAATTTTATAAGCAAAATAAAATGCAATGAATTAATCAATTTACGTTTTATAATTATTTAATATTCGTAATATGAAAATAATTATTTGATGGTTTTCGAAAAGATCGAATTATTATAAATATTCGAGGTTTTAATAAGATCATAAAATTCGATTTTTATTCGTTATCGTTGTAATCAAATATTATCTTTATTATAATAAAATTTTCTTACATCTTTACGATGAACGAAAATGATTATTTTTATCAATTTCTTATTCGTTATAAGAATCGATATAAGTTTATAATGGTTTTTCATTGAAAATAGAAGTAATACAATGTTGTTTTTATAAAATATAAAAAATTATCGTCGTATGTTCAGAGATAAACGAATAAAATTTTTAAATTTATTCGAAAATTTGTTAAAGCTTATATAAATGATATGATTATTTTTTTAAAAACGTTATTAAAGCATTTGAATTATTTTAAAAAAATATTCACTTTTTTTCGTTAAAGAAAAATCAATTTTAATTTCAAAAAATCATTTTTGAATTATCTTTTCGTGATTCTTTTTAAATAACGAATCGATTTTTTAAATTTATTCACATTTGAGAAAAAACTTGTTGTTATTATAACATTTCGTTTTTTAAAAACATTACGATAATTAAAAACTTTTTTAAAATTTATCGATTAATTTCGATTATTTATATTTAAATATATTTAACGAGCAAATTTTTTGCAATAAAAAAAAACGAATTTTATCAAAAAAATATTTAAAAAATCAAAAGATTATTCTCGAAATCATTAATTCGATATTACGTTTTATAAATTTATCAAAATAAAAATTCGAACTTTTAAGAATTTTCAAAAAACATTTTTTAATTTTATCTTTTTAATACATTTCGATTTTAATCGTCGTCTTTATATCGATTTAAACGCTTTCAAAAAATGAAGATTCGTTATTATAATTTATTGTATAATCGACGATTTTGACGAATCTTTCTCGCGCACGAATGTATAATCGATTATATTTATTAATAAAATGCTTAATCAAACGAAATAAAATTATTGATTTACGAAATTAAAAATTATCGAGATAATTTGAATAATTAAAAAGATATAATATATGATAAAATTCATTAAAAAATCGTTTATAATAATATATATCGATTATTTTATTATCGTATTAATATTTCGATAAATTAATCTCATAATTTCAAGTATTAATAAATTCAATTTACGTTTAATACGCGCTTTTTAATATTTATCAATATTTGATCTTTTTATATATTATAAAATAAAAAAAACGAACGTCGTTTTTGATGCTTTATTACATTTTTTAAAAAATCTTATTATAATATCGAAAAACGATTTAAGAGTATTAAAAGCTTTATATGAATAAATAATAAAAATCATCGAGTAAGATTTTTATTTTATGAAAAAAAAATTATTTCTTAAAAAAACGAATTTATTTATTATTTATCATATTATTTTCGTGAAAATGTTCGACGATTTTAAGTCACGTCTCATTTTTAAATATATTAAAAATGAATAATGAAATAAGATTCTCGAAATAATTCGAAAAGTTACGAAAAAAGTTATTTCGAATTAATTTGAAAAGATTTCATAACCTTTATAAAAACTTATTATTTTATAATTTTTATAAAGTTTTATTATTATAAAAGAAGTCTTATCGCAATAAATCTTCGATTTTTATTTCGAAAATTTCGTTAATAATCGATTAAATCTTCGATTTAAGATTCGAAATAAATTAATTTATTATATAAACTTTCATAATGATCGAGAAAGGTTATATATTCTCAATATATTAAAAAAAAAATCTTCGAATTAATTCACGATCATTAACATCATAAGGGATTTCATAAAACGTATAATCGAATTATGAATTTTATTTATATACGATATTTATCAAATCATTTTCAAATATACATAAATTATTATTCGAAATGTAAATTAAATTAAATTAAGCGTTATAAGTTTTATAAAAATATGATTTTCATTAATAAATCGAGAATCTCATTTCACATCATAATTATGAATTTTATAATCGCGCTTTCGTTAACAATAAACGATTTTGATAATTTATTTATAATAATAAATAAGTTTTTCAAAAGAGTTTTGTTAACATTTGAAAAGATTATTTACATTATTACGAAATGAGTTGATATTTTTTTTATAAATCTTATATAACAAAAATAAAAAATTTCTTATATTATAATAAATAATAAAGATTCGAAATTTATATCAAATTTATGATAAACGATTTTTCACAAATTGAGAACGAAAATTTTTATTTTAATAATTTATTATTTTTAAACGAACGAGCAATTCGAATGTACGAATCAAATCATAAAAATCGCGCTTCGCTATTTTATTACAATTAATTTTAATATTAATTAAACATTTATTTTTTCATATTTTATAAATAATTTAAATAATTTTAAAAATCAATTTATTAAAATATCATCGAACGAAATTTTTTATAAATTTAATGTTTATGACACATTCGAATTTTTTATTGAGTTATCATAAAAGAATTTTAATCGATTATAATAAATGAAGTGAAAGCAAATTGAAGATATTATTGCATTCGTCAATATTTTTGCAAAAATTTATTATAATAGATTTTATACGATTTTGAAATTAATATGTGATAATATAACATATTTACGTTTGCATTATAAATACGAAATATTAAATCTTGATAATCGAAAATTATATTATCAAAGAATCAATTCGTTTTTAATTTTCGAAAAGATGAAATCTCTCATTTATCGTCTAAAATTTTCATTAATTATAAAAATTCATTTTATGATGTTGATAATTTAATTGAAATTTGCGTCGAAAGATGATTCGTATAAACGTTTTTATAACACGAATTTTTTTCTCGTAAAAAAGAAAATCGAAAAGAACGTCGATTTCGATTTTGTTTTTAAACATAAATCTTATAAAATCGAGCGACTTTTGAAACGACGTGATATCGAAAAAAACATCAAGTATTTAATCAAATGAAAAAATTATGATAACGAGCATAACGTTTAATATCTCATATATGCACTTCAAAAAACACAGAATCTCATAAAAGAATATGATTTCAGGATTGTTATCATAACAGATTTAAAAAAACGAGATCGTTTTCGCAAAAAAACATTTTTCGAAACAATTTCCGAAACTTTCGAAGCTTCGCAAACTATTTTCATTAAAAAACGAGAACGTTTAAAGATAATTAATCTTAAAACGCTTTAACGATCGACGATCCTTACGTGCAGCAAAGCGTCAAAAAAGAAAAAAACTTCTTAAAAAAATTCTTGAAAAAGTTTCGTTATGAATTTCGAAATGAATTTCGAGCTTTATTTATATTTTTGTCATAATGAAAGCGTTGCTTTCTTTGTTTTCTATTGCCATTTATTACGAATATCTTTAACAAAAAAGAAAGGAACGGAGAAGACGAAGATAATGTCATAATAAGAGGTTAAACAAATATGTTAAATAACAGATTTCTCGATAACTTCTCGACAATCAATCTTACACTCACAATCAGATTCCTTCGAGCATAGCTCCCTTAACAAAATGAAATGCGAAAATTAAGTTTCATTTTTAAATTTAATATTATTATAAATAATTTATCGAAAATTAATCAAAATCGAATAAAATAAATAAAAATACGTTGAAATAAAACTTATTTTCGAATGAATTTAAAAATAATATATATATAAATAATAAAATCTTTTCGAATTCGAAAAAAGCGAATATTATTATCGAAAATGTTTTTAAAATTCGATCGAAATTGTTAAAATCGTTGTTAAAAAAATCGAAATATAAAAAAAAAATTAATTTAATTAAATCGAAAGAATAATCGATTAATTTAAAAAATATAAAATAAAATAAAAAAGAGAAGATAACGATAAAGATAATTAAAAAAAATCGCTAAAACGACGAAAAAAAAAAAAGAGAAAAAAAACGAATTAAACAAAAAATTTATAAGAAAAATGATAATTTTTCGCAATTTTATTTTAAATATCGAAAAAAAAAAACGATTATTATTAAATTTAAGATTATTCGTTTTCAATATTCGAAATTTCTATTAATGTCATAAAAAATAATATTTCGAATAAATAAATTATTTATTCGTATATTTCAAAAAATTTTAACATTTCGATTTTATTATTTATTAATTTAATTAAAAAATGCGTGTTATTATATTAATATCTTCGAAAAAAACGACGAAGAAAAAAAGACAATAAATTAAAAAAACGAGTTTTATTCAAAATTCATCGTTAATAAAAAGTGAAAATTTCGAGAAAATACGAATTTTTAATTATTTTAAATTAAAATCAAAATTGAATAATAATTCGATTGTTTTTTTTTCTTTTATCGAGAAAATGATTTTTACAAAAAAAAATCAAAAAAAATTATAATTCTTTTAATAATATCGAAGCTTGTCGACGAAAAATGATTTTGTTTAAAAATGTTAATCGCGTTATAAAAAAAGAATAAGAAATTTATGCTAAAATAAGTTCTGAAAATATTTAAAAATTTAATTTTTTTAAAGACGTTGAATTCGCAAAAAAGTATAATAATAAAAATTAAATAATATATTATCGTTTTGAAAAGATTAAAAATGTAATAAAAAGTATATTAATTTTTATTAAAAAAGTGAAAAACGATATAAAATTAAGATTATAATATATTATATCGATAATTTATAAATTTTCATTATTTCGAAAAGCTTTTTCGAGATAATAAATTATCACGTTTTAATAACACAAATTGAAAATCTCAAGAAATTTAAAAAAAAAAATTTGATTGAAATATAAAAAAAGTTTTATATAACTGAAATAAATCGATTATATTCTTCAAACAAATCTTAATTTAAAAAATTTCGAATTTAAAATTTAAAAGTCGAGATTAAATTTTAACACATCATTTATAATAAGATTTAAATTAACAAATATCAACGAAACTTACGAAATTTATCGCAAAATAAATCACGTTAT
Source organism: Alectoria sarmentosa (assembly GCA_009733775.1). NCBI lineage: Eukaryota > Fungi > Ascomycota > Lecanoromycetes > Lecanorales > Parmeliaceae > Alectoria > Alectoria sarmentosa. The sequence goes on from WOGZ01000028.1 coordinate 134,519, forward strand.
TTATAATTATAAAATTATAACGAATTTAAAAAAATTTGAAAAAATTAATTTTTTTTATTAAAAACAATTTTTTATATTATAATTATTATAATAATATATAAAATAAAAGTCGTCTCATTAAATGTTCGTTTTATTTTAAATTTAATACGATTTAAAGATATATATAATATAATATAAAATTATAACATAAACGTTTTATTTTTATAAAAAATAAATTTGTTTATTGAATTCGCGAAATATTATAAAAACTTATTTTCGCAAATATATATTATAATTTATATTATTAATCGTAATAAAATTATTATTATAACTAATATCAAAATAATAATATAAACGTTTAATAATAATTCGAATTATATTTTTTACATTAACGACGATAATTACATTTTGACACCAAAAACATTATATTGAAATTATTCATTTAACGTAATATTTATTTACGATTCGATTTAAAATATCGAACGCCTAATTTGATTTCAAAAAAATGAAACATTTCGACACAATTCGATTTTTGCGTTTTATAACATAATAGAAAAAGATTGAAATTTAACATTATTAATAATGAATAAAATTTTATAAATATTCTCGCGAGTCGTTTATTTACGAAAATTTTCGAAACTATTAACACAATTAAAAAAAATGACACGTATAAATTAATAAAAGATTAAAAAATTAAAAACTTGAATTTAATAACTTTTATATATTACGTTAACGATATTTTATACTCAAAATTTAATAAAATATATATTAAAAAAATTAATTGAATAAATTTGAAAAGTGAAATATCGTATTGAGCGAACTTTTTATTAATTATAAAACGATCATAATTATAATTAAATTAACTTTTACGATTATCAAAAATTCGAGAAGATAATAATTATCTTTTATAATTTTGCAAAAAAAAAATGCGAAAATTTTATTTATAAATTTTGAAAACGTTTTTAAAATTAACATTTTTGAGAAAATAAAACATATATAAAATATTAATAATTCAATTTTGTTAAGGCATAGTCTTGATAATCTATAAAAGATATGAGAGTATATAAGAATCTTGATTCTTTTTACTTAAAAATAGTTATTTGTAATGTTAAGTTAAGAACCTTGCCGAGATATTTCTTTAATAAACAATTTTTTTTGATAAGACAAATATCTTGTCAAGCTTATATGCTTATCGTGACAAAATTTTCATAATAAATGTCGATAACAAAAGAAGACTTCGACGTTCTCATCGAAAGATACGTTTAAAAAACATCGCAAATGCAAATTCGAAAGAAATCGAAAATTTTTGTTAAGGAAATATTTGTCGAAGAAATTCTTGTCTTTTTAAGCATAAAATCAAGATTAAAAAATAGCGACGATTTTTTTTAGACGGTCTCTTCTTTTTTGAGAAGCTTGCGCTCTTTTAATAGAAAAAATTTGCGAAGTTTTAAAAGATCGTTCGAAAGATCTTTCAAAAAAATGGTTTTGTTTGGGCGATTTCTTTTTTTTTGAGAAGTTTACGCTCGTGATGCTTTAAAAATTCGTGAAAAGATTCGGATCGGGCGTGTTTGTTTTTTTATTTCATATTCGATAATTAACTTTTAAGCATTTCGAAGATCGTCGACGTTATATCAAATATTATGTTTATTTTCATAATCTTTTCATTTAATAAGATATTACGTTTTATCACATAATTATCGTTTCTCAAAAAGAATCTCAATCTCATTTTTCGTTTTCATCATATAAAAAAAATTGATGTTTCGTGATTTTTCATAAATTTTTTTATTCGATAAAATAAACTTTAATTAAGTTATCGATATGATAACATAAATCGTTATTATAAAAAATAACTTAAAGCGATAAGCAAACATGTTTATTTTATTAAAATTTTTAAACGAATCGACACGTTAATAATATAATTTATGATTATTTATATCAAAAATCTTATAATTTTGATATAATCGAAAATAAGTTATGTTTTCTTCGAATAAATTGAAAAATTTATACGATTTATTATAATAAACTTTTATTATGATATTTGCAAATGTTAAAGAATTTTCGATTTATTCACGTTTTAATTGTTATAATCGAACGAAATCTTTCGATGAAAGTTTTGAAAACAATTCGAATGAATCGCGTACATTGAATTTATAAAGAATCTCATTCGACGATATTTTCATAAATTGATTTTTGAAATTATTTAAATTTTTTTATAAATATAAAAGAATCTTAATTTAATTTGATATGAGATTCGTTATAATAAAATATCGCATAACAATTTTCACAATTTGATTAATACGTTTCGATTATTTATTTATTTGAGAATGATAAATCGTGAAAGCGAAAATTTTTATATTTAATTTAAAAAAAATCTTTTATCAAAGTTCGAATATGAATTTGATATTATAATTATTAATCGTTATTAAAAAAAAATTCAATCGTGTTGAGTGAGATTGATGAAAAATAAATTAATTTATTCATCGATCAAATAAATAACCTTTTCAAAAATAAATAATATTTTTTTCGAGAATTTATTTATAATAATAAATAAATAATTTAAGTCGTCGATAATTAAAAATAACGTGACGATGAAATTCATTATTATAATATGAAATAAAATTTCGACTTTGTTAATGAAAAGCATATTATTATAAGATTTATGATATTTAATTTAATTAAATTCATATATCGAATAATGCTTTATGTATATTCGTAAATGTTTAAAAAAATATCGCATATAAATGAAATTAATTATGCAATTATATGACCTATAAAAATCATTATAATGTTGATAATTATAAATTAATTCGAATATTTTTTTCTCGAATGCGTTGAGTACGCATAATCATTTTTATTCGTTATCGAAGTTCGTGTAATAAATCAATTCGTTTCGTAATTTGAAACGAAACCCGATTTTTCGCGTGAAAGTTTCGTCAAAATTTAAATTTTTTTAATAATATTCGAAAGTTTGTTTAATTGCGATGAAATCAATTTTTGAAGAAATTTTCGAAGAAGCATTTGTGACGGTAATAGATTTTTATAAAAATTTTTGAAAAGTTGCTCGGTTAGCTTGTCGAAGAACTTTTTAAATAGGTTTTTATGTTTAATGAGTGACGTTATTTTTTTATATTTTAATAATTATTGTGAACATTTTATTTCATTGCGAATTTTAAATATATTTAATTTTCAAACGAGCTTTAAAATCGTTAAACATTTTTATAAATATAATATGATAAACGTCAAATTATTTTTCGTTTTTTGATTTAATACGCGATTTTTGATTTAAATGAAATAAAGCATTTGAAATCATATGTTATTTTTCAAATTTATAACGAAATTCAAGATTTTTAAATCATTAAACGTATTTCGACGTATAGATAATATGAAAATTTAATTTAATAATCGAAGACGTTATTAATGTGATTTGTTTGATAATGTTTAAAATAATTTTATAATTAATATATATTATAATATGCGAAGCAGACTTTATCATATAACGTATTTTATTAAATATTTAAATTATATTCGTTAATTTCAATTCGATGAATTAATAATAAATTTTAATATTTTTAAAAAGTCGATTGAGGAAAAGTATAAAACGAATTTAAAGTCGTCGAAAATAAGTTTCTTTTATTTTTATAATGTCGATTATATGATATATTATAACGTCGAATTCGAAATTTTTATTAATATCGAAATCGATATAAAGTATTAATTTATCATCGAAATGAATAAAAAACGAGAATTTAAAAAGGGCATTTTATAAGATTTGAAAAGATGCGAATTTCAACTTTATAAATATACGTAATTTTGTTTTCATAATAAAATTCTTTTTTTCGTAATCACTTTTAAAAGAATTCGTCAATATAAAAATCTTTTAATTTTGAAAGAATTTGATAATTATAACATAATAAACGATATAATCATATAATTAATTCGTTATTTTTAAATAAATTTTCAATTTAATCAAGATATTAAGAAATGAGAATTGAAATATGATTTATAATTTATTCTCGATAATTTATAAATTTAAAAAATTAATTTTTTATTCGAAAAATTGCATAAAGAGATAATTTAAAAAAAAATTATTTGAATTAATAAAGATCTTTATTTTAATGAATAAATTAAAGACTTTTCGAAAATATTGAAAATGTTTTTTTAATGTTTTAAAATAAATTATAATATCGTCGACATAAGTTTTAACGAAACGTTAAACTTTTTTAAAAAATCAATTTATTTGTTTTTGTATATATATAAGCGAATTTTTATAACTCATTATAATTATATTAAAAGTTTTTTAATTTCGATGATTGATAATCGTAAATTTATGTCGATTTTGCGAATATATTCGTTATTAATAAAAAAAGTTGACGCAATTCATTATATTGATATATTAATAATTTTTAATTAAAAAAATGAAATTCGATTGTAAAGATAAAGAATAAACATTTATTTGAATAATAAAATTTAATTTTCATATATTAATCACAACTCGATCTTTTTTGATATCGTTTAATATGATCTTTTAGATAACGAATATTGAATAATTAAAAAACGTGAATTTTGTGATTCATTTAAAACGATTTTATTCGTGAAATTTGTTAAAAGTTTTATTGATGATTTTTTTAACATTTTTATCAAGCGAATATACACGTGCGATTTTAAATATGTGTTATTTTTAATCAAATTTGAGAAAAATGCGCATTTATTCTTTTTGCGAGATGTCGACGAATTCTTTTTTTTGTTAAAGTTCGGGAAATTTTTCGATAACGAATTGAATTATCGAGTTTTCTTCGTAAATCGTGATCTTGTTCAATATTATGACGTTTATTTTCGTAAAAATTATCGAGATTTTCGAAATCGATATTTCGGAAAATAATAACGTGATCGAAATGTTTGAAATATTCGAGATCGATAAAATATTCGAGCTCGATGAAACATTCGAGTTCGATAAAATATTTGAAATTATTAAAAATATTATAATCGTTATCAGCATAATAATAACGAATATAACGATTATCTTATTAAAAACACGTTTAATTTAATTCGTATAATGTTTTTTATTTGAATAACGCGTGATCAATTTCGTTATATTAGATTTATCTTTAATAATATGAAAACAATTATTAAAATCGACTTTTTAAAAGGTTTTTAAATGTAAATTTCGAAAAATTTTAACAATTTGATCAAAATTGTTTTTAACGATTATAAAATTTATGAAAATATTAATAAAATGCGTATATAATGAAAACGGGTCTTAATCGAATTCGAAGAAGAAATCACGATTTAATAACGAAATATAATGCATTAATATGAAAATTTAAAAATGAAATAAAATAATAATAAATTATTTAATATATATCGAATAAAGCATTAATCGATTTTTGATACGCATTTTTAAAAACATTTTCATTTCATAATTCTCAATTTATGTTGCGAATTTAAATATCAAAATGTTAATCTTTTTTAATATCATGAAATTCATTTCGATAAACATTTTCGTTTTAAAATTATCGATAAAATGAATTTCTCTAAACGCAATTATAACGATAATTGATTTTTTATTTATGCGATTTGATAAAAAAAGAGAGAAAACGATATATTTCGAAATTTGATATTTATTAAATTCGAGATCTCGTATAAAGATTGAATTCGTTATTTAATAAACTTTTTTTTCAAATAAAATTCGATAAAATCATTCACGATTTGCGAACGTTATTTCACAATTTATATCGAAACATAATTTTTTAAAATTAATATTTTCGATTATTTTAATAAATCTTATAACGTAATAATAATCATGAAAAATATGATCGAAATCAATTTTTTAAAAAAAATCAGCGAATAATTTGATGATTTTCGAAAAAGTATTCATTATCGTTGAAAATGTTGTTATAAAAATAACTTTTTTGATTATAAAAACAAATTTCTTTAATATGATTTTCGACGATAATTGATTTTAATAATTTGTTTTGATTGTTTAATGACCTTTATTAACGTTATCAAAATGTTTATAAAATTCATTTTCGAACACGAAAACATCGTAACATTAATGACATTAAAAAGTTTTTTCGATAATGACTTTGATAATAATATCGTTCGTGATGAAATAATTATCGAATTCATTTTTTTAATATAATTAATAATAATCAAGCTTTTTATTCGTATAATAATTATTCAAATTCTTTTATTGAACATTCTTTTTTTATAACGTTAATTCGGAATTTATATTTAAAAATTCTAATATATTCGTTTTATTCGTTTAATAAACGATATTTTATAATTATAAAGATTTCGAATATTAATTGCGATTGAAAAAGTCGAAGTTTGATTTATTTTTTTGATTTTCGTTGTTTTTTTTATAATGAGGATTCGATTAATTCGAAAATTAATTTAATAAATTTGATTTTTCGGTGATTTAAAGAAATTGTCGAAATGTTGATAAAATTGAACAATTTAATTGACGAGAACCTTGAAACGTTTATTAATATAATTGATATTATCTTATCGTCGCTCATATACGATTAAATGATTTGTTAACAATACATTAAAATATACTTAACAAAAAATTTTCAACAACAATATGTTCAAATTGTAAATCAATTATTCATTTGATTAAAGCTTATTAAGCGCAACAAAGACTTATTAATAATAAGATTTAACTTTATTAACAAACGATCCGATTATATGTCGACAAATTTTTGATAAATTGTTAACAAATTGTTGACACCTTATTGTGAGATTGTTGAAAACTTTTTTTTGTTATTATCATTTTATTAACACAAATTTAATCATATTTCACATTTTTTTTAGCATATTTTCAATTATTTTTTAACATTAATTTTTGATTAATTTGCGATAAACATGTTGAGCACTCTTTATCATTTAAATATAATGTTTAAACGTCGTTTTAATGTTTATATTGCATTATATAAATGCTAGCATTAATATTTACATTGCACGAATACGCGCATTAATATTTTTGATTTTAAATACATATAATAAATATCGTCAAGTTTATAAAAACATTCATTTTCAAATGCAAACTCTTTATTATTTCATTTTATTATCGCGATTTCATTTGATCGCATTATATCGCTTCGCCCGTCTATTTTACGCATTTATTTATATCGAATATTATTTTGTTCACATTGCGTCATTATTAAAAGTTTTTTATATATATTCTCATATCGTCAAAAATAAAGCGTAAAACGTTTTTAACAAATCGTTTTCATTTGCTGCGAAATTATTAAAATGCGCATTTTCAAATGAAGATTTATGAAATTTTCAATTTTTTTCAGCGAGACATCATAATTGATTTTTAAAAGGATCGCGCATCGATTATATGAAGTTCGCGCATAAAATTATTATCATTTTTACATCATTTCTATGAAAAAATGTTAATTTGAAACATTCTAAAAAGCATTTTATCGTTCGCTCAAAAACTTACTCTTTTTTGACATAAACATTATTATGAATCATTTATTAAATAATCAGCGATAATCGAAATAACTCTTTTTGAATAATCGAGACAATCTCATAATAAAAATGTTTTTAAATTAATTGTGAAACACGTTATTAATTTGATCAAGCATTTTTAAAAGATGCTTTAAAATGTTGATTAAAAAATTTATTAATGTTAAAATTTCATGCACGTTTTAAAGCATATGATATATCATATATTTCGATATCGAAATTTGTCAGACAGCATTTTTGAGCACACGACATCGTTAATTCTTTATTTTATGTACATTTTATTATCACATCTCGACATAAATTTTTACTTTATTTAAAATCAATGAAATATCATCGAATTATATTTATCTTATCGCGCGACGTGTTTAATTCATTAAAATTTGAATTTAAAATAAAACGAGAAATATAATAAGGATTAAAAAATCGTTTAAAAAAAAAGCGAGAAAATTGAGATAATATCGAGATAATGAAATATTAAACAATTTACAACATCATTAACAATTATTATTATATATCAAATGATTAATTACATTGTCAATTGTGAAAAGAATTAAAATATTTAAAAATCTTATCAAAAGCGAAGAGATATGTTCAATTTCAATTTATGCAATGTTGTTAATATAATCTTATCAAAAACGTCGCATTATCATCGTCTTAACAATCGTTTCAAAAATGTTATTATCACTCATAAAGTTGAATTTATTATCGTTATCGTCGACATTGCGATAGACGAAAAAGATATATACCTTTATAATCGCATCATATTTTTATGTCTTTTTCAATTTTGTTTTAATTTGATTTTTCGTTTTTTCACAATTACGTTTATTTCTTTTCGAATAAATATAATATCATTATCATATTTATTAATGCATAAATAATTGATTCAAAAAGATTAATTATTTATTTTCAATTTATAAAATTGAATATATATTTAATCAATCATAGATTTTATAAATTATGATTATTTATTTTATAATAATAACGCATTTTACGACGATGTGTATATTATTATATATATTTGAAATGTGATAACATAAATGAAATGAATTATATTTATTGAATTATATTAATTTTTATTATAAAAAAATTGAGATTGAAGAAGAATTACAAATATTTAATTATTTTTGAGATATATTAAAAAATAATTTATGTGTTTTTGAAAAAGTAAACATCGATGTGATGAAATGCAAGATTTGAAATAAATATGTTTTACGATAATAAAAAAAAATATATAATCAAATGCAAAAGATGCAATGTGCGCAATTTTGAACCTTATATAAATATCAACTTTACGCTTTAAAATATTTATATGTTAAATGCTTTATGCCATTATGAAATTTGCGTAAATTAAATTTATTTATAAATTATAAAAGAAGATTTAAAATTCACGATTTTTTTTTAAAAAAGCATATAGCGAATTATCAAATAAAGAATCGAAATAATTAATAATAATAATCTTAATAACGATAATAATAGCAATCAATTTAACAATCTCAATAATAATCAATTTAATAACATAAAATAAAAATGTGTAATTTAATATAAAAGTAAATTGTTTATCAATATAACACGAAAATGAGCAATTTCAAAAAAACAAACTCGATAATAAAAGATGAAAAATCAAAATAACAACTCATAAATAAATTACATAAATTGAATATTATAATTTAAATCTAATAACAAAATGAAGCTCTCTCTTTTTAAACGTTTCGTTTTATCTTTTACAATTCGCTTGACATTCATAATATAATGCTTTTTATATTTAATCTTAAATAATTTAATAATCTTCACGATATCAAGTATTTTGAAATATGACGTTTATAACATTAAATTTAATTTGAATTTTTCGAAATCTTTCATCATAATTAAACGTGTAAAAAGCTTAAATTTATTTTTGAAGAGTTTATATAAAAAGATTTCGTTAAAACGCGTCAATTGAATAAACCTAATTATTATAAAATCGTTTATTTTGAAAACGATTCAATGTTCAAATTCTTTACAAATCGTAATTAACTTTTTTTAACTTTTCTATTATAATAATAACGTTCAATATAAAATAATATGATAAATTTGAAAAAATATAAAAATTAAATGACGAAAAGAGTGTGAAAAAAATGCGAAGATTTTAAATTTATTTATTTATAAATATCAATTTTTAACATTATTATATATTATGTGTACGAGTCAAAATCACATTATGTTTTCGAAAATCAATTTTATAAATTTGTCATAACATGATTATAAATGAATTATTTCGTTTTAAACGCTTTGATCAAAGCGATCATTTAAATTAATTTTAATAATAAAATCTTTATAAATAATTTATTATAATTTATTTTTTATGATTCGCATCATCAATTATAACGAAATGAAAATCGATTTGCTCGTTTTTTGATTTTTCGAAATATAATAATAACGTATCAAATAAATTAAGACATTATTAATAAATGATTAAAAATCGAAATGTTAAATTTTGCTTTATGATAACGAATGTTTCGAAAAATGCGAATCGAATTATTTGATATATGATTTCCTTGCTCAATAGCACTTTGATTATTTTTCGATAATTTATATATAAGATATTAATTTTGAAATTATTAAAAGAGTTAATTAAGAACGAGTTTCTTTTTGACTTGAAACTCATATTAATATTTGTTTTCATTAAAAAAGATAATAACATTATTAAAAATAATATATTTAAACGCAACCTTATCGAAATGCAAATTTATATATATATTAAATCGATTTATAAAATTACGATAAATTGTTACCTTTTTGAAAATTCTATTATTAATCGAAAATAATTTCATTAAAATATCAAAATTAAATTTATTAAAATCTCATAATTCGTTATCCTCGAATTTAATACTCATTTTAAACTCTTTATTAAAATTATTTTAAAATATGATAAACGTGTTTCTTAATACATTTGAAAGCTTTTTTTTTTTTAAATCGAATATTGAAATAAAAGCGATGCATTAATAAAAACGTTGAAATGTTTTTTTGACAAAACGAAAAATAATGAATAATTCGATTCGATCTTGATTATTCATATTATACGACAAAATAACAATGTTATTTTTGATTATTAATATATAACATTGAACGATAAAGTTGATAACATTTAAATTAAAATTTAAATAAATCGTAATTTTCACAATTTTGAAGTATAAAAATTGAATTCAACGTCGTTATAATTAAATACGTAATAAAATCGATATAATAATCGATAATTATACGCATTTTTATATTTTATAATTTTTCAAATGATACGTTGATAATTGAAATTTGCTTTATATAAGCGAAAATGAAAAATGTTTCAATTTAATAACATAAACAATGAAATCATTTTAAATAAAAATAATATCGATAAAATAATATTGCGTTTATTTAATTATGTTTATAAATTTTGAATATATAATATTCGTAAATTTAAAGCGAATGATATTTAGCGCGAAAGCGATACGAATTAATGAAATTTGTTTTTTATTTATTTTTAAAATTTTGAGATACGTTTACGCCTTTATTATTATAAAAATCTTTATATATTTCTTTTCAAATAATATTTTATAATGATATCGCGCATTAAATAAAATGTTGAACTTTAAATCGATCTTTTATAATTTCATGATAAGACATTTTTCATATTCACGATTCGTTAATGAAAAATCAAAATCAAAATTCTTTATTTATTGTTTCATGTTTTCGATGAAAATCATAATATACATATAAAACACATATTTCACGTTATTGATTTCGATAATAACGTTTTTATTTAAAATTATCAAATTAGATTTAAACATTTTGATAATATCGAAAAAGTTGTTAATATGAAAATTCAACGTCAAAAATAATATATTTGCACGTTTTTTGCGCTTTTTTTAATTAAATTTAATAATCGTAACATAAATGTTTATTATCGCTCGATATATATTTTAATATAATCTAAACACATTAATAAGAATCAATAAAGATAAATAAATAATCGAAGATTTTGAAAAATTGATTAAATGACTTCGATCGTGAATTATAAATTTTAATTTTGTGTGAAAAAATGAGAATTATATAAGCGAACGAATATCTTTAATTTTATTATTTTAAATAATTCTTATAATAAAACGATTTTTATAAATAAATAATTTTTTGATTATAAGGTCTTCGTAACGGTAATTAAAAAAAATATCAATTTTTTAATAATGAATTTGTTATTAATTAAAATGCATAAAGTCTTTATTTAATAAAAACAATTTTTTAACATTAAAATGAAAAGAGATAAAATAATTATTTTGATTTAATTGAAATTATGATAAAGATATCAGAAGATTAATTAAAATAAAAATAATTTTTGAAATCGTTATATTATCGATAAAATTCTTTTTTATAACGTAAACTCTGTCAAGATAATATTTTGATAAACGATATCAATAATTAATTTATAAATAATGATAATAAACGCAATTTGATAATAACACAATCTTCGTAACATTTTTATTTTTTACGTATTTTTCAAAATAAGATTTAATAAAAATTATTCAAATCATAAAATGATATAATTCGTTAAATCTGTTAACGAAATGCGTTAATTCAATATATATTTTAATATGATATAGATTTATCGAGAGTGCGATTTTGAAAAGATATATAAAATCAAAAAAATATATTATTTTAATAACAGATTTATCGATGTTTTGTGCGTTTTATATAAATTAATATTAATTTATAACGATCATTTTTTGTCTTTATAATTTTATGATAAAGAGTTATTAATGTATATATTTTTTAATAATGTTAATTATTCGAGAAAGTTTCTTCAAGGTTTACACATTATCAAAAAACTCAAAAATTTCAAATAAATTTTGATAATCATGTTTATTAACATTTGCAATTTGACATCATAAATCAAAAATAATAATAAAAGACTTAAATTTCGTGTTGATTCGAACATAAAACATCTTTTCGAATAAATCAATAATCGATATACGACGAAATAACGAAAATATGAGATTTTGATTTTTCTCATTTTATTCGAGCGTTAATTTATCAAAATCATTTATAAAGTCTTTTATAAAAAAAATTGAAAAAGGTGAGACAAATAAAACATCGATTAACGAAAACTTTATTAAATTTATATCGTCGTGTTTAATAATATCGTTAATCGAATCATTAAACGACGCATTATCAATCAAATCAAATAATGTGTTAATAATAATAATTATATTTTATCGAAATTAATAACGTTAACGTTTTTTTAATTGCGCGCATATTTATTTTATTATTAAATTTTATTATTTCATCAAGCACAATAAAATATTTATATTTTATATTTCGATTAAAAAACGTTATAAATTCATTTTTTTCATACTTTATTCATTTAAATTCATTTTTTGTTTCGTATTTTATAAAATGTTAACGTTTTTGATTTTTTATAATTCGAAATTTTGATTATTTATAATTAATATATCGAAAATTTATGTTTTTTTTTTATAATGAGAATTCAAACATATTATTTATAAAACGTAATATTATAAAAAATTTAGCGAATAAAAAAGAGAAAATCGAAGACATTGACGATAAAATCGAAACGAATAAAAACGATAAAATAATATATAAATCGTTATATTATTTATCTTATTTGATGTCGCTGTTAATTTTAAAATGTTTAAAAAAATATGCGAAGATATAAGATATTATCAAAACGTAGAATTCGAAATCAATAACATTATTAAATGTTATTGCATATGTATCATGATGTCGCAATATTTATTGTTATAATAATATTTATTTATTTATTATTGTCGTTACGTTATGATTATCAATTTTATAATTTACGAAAAAAACATAATTTATTAATTATATTTATAAATTTATTTAATCGTTTCATTGAGCGTCTTTTTATAAATGATACGATTTTTTATTTTTACGCAATTCAATTTGTTTATATTTTAAATCGATACGCATAATTTATGATAAATTTAATATTTATACAATATTGTTAATCAAATTTGAAAATAAATCATTAATTAATTACGAATTTTGAATATTGAATCACGATTGCGATATAAATAACGTATATAACATTTACATTAAAATATTAATACATAAAATAATCGCATAACTTTATGTGATGTTTTATAAAAAAATGTGACATCGAAAAATAAATGTAAATTAAAATTATTGATTTATTCTAATTAAGATTACGCTTATATTATCGTTATTAAAAAAAACGTTAAAATGCTTTAAAACCTCGTAAAAAAAACCTATAAAAATCTAATTTATGAAATCGTGTGATAATTATTCAAAATGAGATGTTTATTTATTTCCTATATTTAAAATCTTCGAAATAAAATAATGTAAATTATGTAATGATATAAATTATGCATCTTCGCAATTAAATAATCTCACTTTATCTTTATATTAAATCTTGAATTTTTATAATATTAATTTTTATTTTATGTGTATTAATAACTTTTATAATGAAATGTAAAGTAAACAATTTTCAAATTAAATATTAAATTAATTAATTTCATAAATATTATAAAAGTCGAACGTTTCATTTATTAAGCGTGTCAAATCAAATATAATCGAAAACACATAAAACAATCAAAATTTAAAAAAGAAAATCAACGTAACGTTATTAAAAATTAATATAATAATCAAAGCAAATGCAATAATCAAAATAAATATAACGTCAATTTATATCTCGAGTCGAGAAAACATGAAAATAAAAAATAAAATTTCTACATCTCGACGAACTTCGAAAAAGAAATTTATATAAAATAATAACGATGAATAAGATTTTAATTTTTTTTACATTTACGAGACGCAAATTATTTTTCGAAAAAATCAATCTTTATGCTCTTTGATTTTTTTGATTTTATTAATTATTTATTTATTTAAAGTCGAAGCATCTTAAAAATTGATAATGTCTCGAATCAAATTAACGATATCGATAAAATTGATAAAAATAACGTGAAATTTAAAAAAATCGCTGAAAATGAAAAACGTTATATAAATAAAAAATTAAATATCATAAATTCGCGCTCAACAAAAAAGCTTAAAAATAATTTTTCATAATCTTTTAATTCAAATCGCATAAATAAATTTATTACGAATGTATATAACACATTAAATAAATTGCGAAATGAATATCGTTTTCATTATCTTCGACATTTTACGCTTAATCTCAAATTATAAATCATATAACAAATCTGAAAAGATGCTATCAAAAAGCATAATTAAAAATAAAATCTTTTTTGAACGCGCGTTAACAATTATTATACAAATTAAGAAAATCGTTATATCGTATATATGAAAATATGAATAATCTCATTACTTTTTGAATTTCAATTTTAAAATTAATATATCTCATTAACATTTTATATGAAAATACATAAAAAAAAGTAAAAAAAATATTATTCAAATTTGCTTCGATGTTAAAACGCTCGCAAAATTATTTTCAAATTATTATTTTATCAATTCATTTGCGTATATATTCGACTTTACAAATAAATGTGTTAATATCAATGACATAAATAATCAAAATCTTATTTGACATTTCTTCTTTAAAAATAAATGTGTATTTTTAATGTGCGATGATTATTAAAAACTTATTTTTTTTTTAAACATTTTTTGCATATTTATTACGCGATGCAAATTAACGATAAATTGAAATGTGAATATAAAAACATTATGCGATTTTTTTTATCAGCACAAAGCGCTTCTTAAATGATTTCATAAAATAAACATTTTTTCCTCAAGGGGGCACAAAGAAACTGCTTCGGCGACGGCAACGTGTTTTTCTAAGGTGCTGTAAACAGCGTCTTGTTTACAATATTTAAGATCATATATGATGTCTTATCGTGATGTTTTTAAGGATTTAATATCTCAAACATTTTTTTATCGTTTTCGGCTTTTATTTGACGATTTGTCTCGAAATTATTTTAAAACATTTTAAATGAACAAATGATCACATATAAATGAATTCTTTGAATTTCCTTTTGTCAATTCATCGTTGATTTGAATCATATCGTTGATTTATATCATTTTTTCGCTTTTTTGAGCACGCATATTTTAAAAAGATCAAAATTTTTTTATTAAAACGAGGTAATCAAAAGGAAAAACGATTGAAATTTAAAATCAAGAATCTCGATAAAAGATATATTTTATAAAACTTAAATCATTTTATGATAAGACATAACATTTATATTATCGATCATTAACGTTATTTTACGAATAATTATGTTTAAATCTTTTAAAAATGAGATATGAAAGTCGAATTTTATCATTTAATTTGATATTATTAATAAACGATTTGTCGAGAATTAATCAAAATCGAATAAAAAGAATAAAAGTACGTTGAAATAAGATTTGCTTTCGAATAAATTTAAAAATAATATAAATGTAGATGATAAAACCTTTTTGAATTTAAAGATGAATATTATTATCGAGAATATTTTTGAAAATCGATCGAAGTCGTTAAAATCATAATTAAAAAAGTCGAAACGTATAAATTTCTCTGATTTAATTAAATCGGGGGAATAATTAATTGATTTAAAAGATATAAAACAAAGAAAAGAAAAAAAGATAACGATAAAGATAATTAAAAAAATCATTAAAACGACGAGACAAAAAGAGAGAAGGCGAATTAAATAAAAAGTTTATAAAAAAAATGAAAATCTTTTATAATTTTATTTTAAATGTCGAAAAAAAAGAGAAACGAACGATTATCATTAAATTCAAAATTATTTATTTTTATTCTCGATATTCGAGATTTTATTTAATATTATAAAAATTAATATTTCGAATAAGCAAACTGCTCGTTCACATATTTCGAAAATCTTTAACATTTCGTTTTTATTATTCGTCGATTCAACAAAAAGAATACGTGTTATCACGTTGATATTTTCGAAAAAAAAAGATGAAGAAAAAAAGACAATGAGTTAAAAAAACGAGTTTTATTCGAGTTTTATCATCAATAAAAAATAAAAATTTCGAAAAAATACGAATTTTTAATCGTTTTAAATCAAAATCAAAATTGAATAACAATTTAATGATCTCGTTCTCTTTTATCGAGAAAATGATTTTTATAAAAAAAAAAGAAAAAAAAAAAGCAAAAATCAAATAGAAAACGATAATTTCTTTAATGATATCAAAACTTATCAATAATAAATGATTTTATTTGAAAATATTAATCGTTTTACGAAAAAAGAGTAAAGAGTTTATGTTGAAATAAGTTTTAAAAGCATTTAAAAATATCATGAATTTTAAAAATGTTGAATTCGCAGAGAAGCATAATAATAAGAATTAAATAATATATTATTATTTCAAAAAGGTCAAAAATATAATGAAAAATATATCGATCTTTATTAAAGAAGATGAAAAACGATATAAAATTAAGATTATAACATATTATATCGATGATTCGCAGGTTTTCATCATTTCAAAAAATTCTCTCAAAATCATAAATTATTATATTTTAATGATATAAATTAAAAGTCTGAAAGAGTTTAAAAGAAAAATTTTTTGATTAAAATATAAAAAAAAACTTTATATGATCGAAATGAAAATCGTTATTATTTTTAAAATAAATTTTGATTTGAGAAATTTCGAATTCGGGGTCGAAAAGTCGAGATTAGATTTTAACGTATCATTTATAATAAAATTCAAATTAATAAATGTTAACAAAACTTGCGAGATTTATCATAAAATAAATTACATTATTCACGATTGTGGGATTATAACGAATCTTAAACTCTTTAAAAAGATCAAATTCTTTTTATTAAAAAATAAATCATTTATATTATAATTATAATGATATATAAAATAAAAATCATTTCATTAAATGTTCGTTTTGTTTTGAATTTAACACGATTTAAAAACATATATAATATGATGTAAAATCATAACGTGAACGTTTTGTTTTTATAAGAAATCAATTTATTCGTCGAATTCGCGAAACATTATAAAAACTTATTTTCGCAAATACACATTGTTATTCATATTATAAATCATAATGAAATTATCATTATAATTAATGTCAAAATTATAATATAAACGTTTAATGATGATTCGAATTATATTCTTTACATCAATAACGACGATCGCATTTTGATATATGAAATTTTATATCAAGGTTATTCGCTCAACGTGACATTTGTTTATAATTCGATTTAAAACATCAAACGTTTAATTTGATTTTAAAAAAAAAATAAAACATTTTGACGCAATTCGATTTTTTCGCTTTACGACGTAATAAAAAAAAATTGAAATTTAACATTATCAATGATGAATAAAGTTTCATAAATATCTTCGCGAACTTTTCAATTATAAAAATTTTCGGAATTATTAACACAATTTGAAAGAAATAACATATATGAATTAATGAATAATTAAAAAATTAAAAACCTTAATTTGATAATCTTCACATATTATATCAACGATATTTTATGCTTAAAAATTGATAAAATATATGTTAAAAAAAATGATTAAATGAATTCGAAAGATGAGATATTATATTAAATAAACTTTTTATCAATTATAAAACGATTATAATTATAATCAAATTAATTTTTACGATTGTTAAAAATTCGAGAAAATAACGATTATTTTTTATAATTTTATAAAAAAAAAAAATGCGAGAATCTTATTTATAAACCTTGAAAACGTTTTTGAAATTAATCTCTTTAAAAGAATAAAACATATATATATTATTGATGATTTAATCTTTGAAAGACATCGATAAAAGCGATAAACGAATTAATAACAAATTAAAATTTAATTTATGACGTAAAAGATTGATGTATTAAAAGAAAAGAAATTTATATAAAGTGAATTCCGAATTAAAAACGAAATTATTAATTATTAAAACGCGAAAAAAACATTTCACGAACGTTTTCAATAAAAATTATATATATAATGTAATAACGAAACATTTTATATTTAATAAAAAATTAACGAAATGATTCTTTTTTAAAACACGAAAAATAAATTATAATTTCATTAAAACATTAAAAGATAATAACGATATAATATATTCAAATTCAAAAAATATTTTCAAAATAATAACGAATTATTATCAAAATCTTTATGATATTAAAACCTTCGACGAGAAAATTAAAGAACAAATATTGAATTATATCACGAAAAAAATATCGTTAAAAACGATATCAAGATTGAAAAAATCGATATCGTTATAAAAAATTGAAATCGTTATTCGTCGAGCGACATTAAAATCGTCATTTAAAAAAAACGATTTATTCAACGAATATTATAAAACATTTATATGATATAAAAAATAAAAGAACGATTTTTTAACAATCGTGTAAACGTTGATGAAATTTTTTAATGAAATTTAGAATAAAAAAACGTTATTAAAACGTTAAATGAATAATATTTTCATTTTTTATTCAAAAATAAAAGAAAATAAACGAATATTCGAAATTATCGCTTTTTATTTATAATAAACGTGAATTATAAATTATTTATAAATATATTAATATAAAGATTAATCGCGACTTTAAAAAAAGTTATTAATTTATAATAATCAATCTTTTTATTTAAAAGATTTATTGATAATAATGTTAAAATTATTCAAAATTTGATAATTAAATATAAGATCATCATAAAATTCGCGAAATGAAAATCGAGATTAATAATCATCTTTTTGAATCAAAAAAAGATATATAATAAAATTAATCATAAATTCTTTTTTACGATATTGATTAAATTTGAGATATCAAAAAAATACATTTTTTGAATTCGTCTTCTTTATCGAAACGCAAAGATCAAAATGTTTATTAATAATTATTTTGAAAAAATCTTATAAATTCGATATAATATACGTTAAAAAGATTTATTAAATTATATTCTCTTTATAATCATTATCGAAGATCTTATATATTATATAATCTTAAATTTAATTATATCGAAAATCAAAATGAATATCGTGCAATTGAAAATAATTATGTATATGAATGATACAATAATCATTATTTAAACGTAAATCGAAATCGACGCGTTAATAACGATTTTCGAGATTTATTATAAGATTATAAACGTCAAAATCAATTGAACAAAGTTATATATCTTACATATTAAAAAGGTAATTCGAATTCGATTTAAAAACGTCAAAAAAGTTTTTTTGAATAATTTTTATAAACATTTAAATATCTTTATTAACATCATAATAAGATATCAATTTAATGTATTTTAAACGAAAATATTAATAAAGATTAAGACATCGATAAGAATATAAGCGCGATATCATTTATCGATAAAAGATAAAATCATGATTATTAACATTTTTATGATGTCTCTTTTTAAATACGCTTTTCGTTTTTTGAAAATGTTGATTAAAATTAAAAATGAATTGAATAAAAAATATTATAAATTGATATAAAATAATATAATTCGAAATATAATTCGAAATTTATATTTTTGTTATTTTATAAATAAGAATGAAATTGAAAATATTAATTTGCATTTTATTATAAACGTCAACACGATAATTATAATTAATAAAGTTATTAACGATTTTAATGTTATATGAATTCAATTCGCAAAAGATGTTTTTATAATGTGCGTCAAATTTGAAAATATAAGTTCAATATACGTTATAATAATAATTAATTTATAATTGTTACACTTTACACGTTAAATTAATCATATTTTAAAATCTTTATAATTATTATAATAAAATTGAAAAAAAATATAAAATAAAATAAAAATAATATATTTTCGTTTTTCATCAACAATAACGAAATTATTAATCATTTTCGTATAATATCACATATGTTTAAAAAAGAATTTAGGTTTCGATAATGTTAAAAAGTTTAATTTAATAATGTAAATGAATTTGTGAAAACGCGACGCTCGGGTGTTTGACGATATTTGAAATTTAATACGTTAATAATTTATAATTTTTTTTGATTTTATCGATTTCTTTTTAATATTTATAATACAAAATGCGATATAACGATTAATCTTAAATTATGTTTTTGAAATATGACATTTTATATTTTCAAAATAAAAACATTCTTAATATCTCGATTAAAATCAAAAAAAAGAATACTTTATAAAAAATGCAAATTGATCGATCTTTTTTAAAAACATCAATTTTCGTCAAATTTATCGTTATTTATTTGATAATAAACTTCGAAACATTAATTTTAATAAAAAAATTCAAAAATTAATATTCGCATTTCGAAATAAATTCGATAAATCATTCATCGAAAAAAAAGAAAGATATAAACGACGATTTATAATAAATTTAAAACTTCGAGAATTGAGGATTTATTGTGAAGATTTTTATATAAAAAAATACACATAAAATCGAATATGATTTGAATTTCGTATTCACAATAGCGATGTTTTATATATAACGTGAATCAATTCTCTTTATATATTTGAATAAAATATATTATCTTAAAGGTTATTTGAGAGAAATTTGAATCGATTTGATTCTTTTTTTTCAAATTATTTATATTCGAGATTCGAACAATTAATAAAATGATCGTTTTTATGATTCTCAATCCGAATTTGAAGAATATTTTTAAACGACGATGAAATATTTTTTATTAAACGATTATATGAATTTTATGAAAATATTACCTTTCTTATAATTTCGGGAAATCGATCAAATATTAAAATTTAATAATTGCTCGAAATTATTATAAAATGTTGATTCGAAAACATATTTTTACGAATCGTATTTTTTATATTTACGAAAGATATCGAAATAAGAATTATAATTTCGAGATTTTTAAAAAGTTGTGAGAGAAATTTCCTCAATCATTGAAAATTCGAAAAAATTTCATATATCTTATCGATCATGAAAATAATATTTACGATAATGATGTGAAATACGATATAAAGTTTAACGACGTAAAAGATTTCAACGAAATGATTCAAAGCGATTTGAACGAAATTAATGATATAAATGAAATGATTAAGCGTGTTTTGATATTTAATAAAATTTGATGATTTGAGGTTTCTCTAAATAAATGAGACGGTTTTTATTATTTAATAAATCGATTAAATTTCGCTCTCTCAAAATAGGGTTTAATGCATAATTATCCCGAAAAACAACGAGGCGGAGCGACTTATAAGTTCGATTTCTTATAAATTTCGTTGATGAAGTATCTTCGTTCAAAAGAACTTATATAGTCTTAATAAAATAAACAACTTATAAATCAAATAAAATAAACATTTTAAAATGTTATAATAACCTCTTTATGCGCGAGCTCGTGCGTATCAAATTCAAATTTCATATATATATAAAAATGTTATTGTTGAGAATCTCATTTCGTTTTCGAATAATAATAATGATTATTTATTTTATAACACATCTTCGTTATCATTTGTTTCGCGAAATAAAAAACGCATTATTAAATGAATTAAAAACCGTCAAATTTTTAAAATGCTCAAATTAAAAATTGAATTATGATATATTTAAATTTATGTGCATTTTTGTGTGCATCTTTATGTGTCATTATAATAATTTATTTATTATTGTGTTACGATTTCGATATATGCGATAACAAATTATGCTAAAACTTTACTTTGTTAAATAACGATCATAATATAAAAAACATAATATGAAATATGATTTGAGAGATTTTTTGTTGATAACATTATGTTGAAAACGATATATGATATTAAATTTACGTTATCAAATTTGCGTTATCTATGAGATATAATATATGAGATACGAAATTAAAACGTTTATTATATTTTTAAATATTTTATATAACAAGCAAATAGCAATAAAAACAAATAATCAAAACATCTTTATCGCGCTTATAACAATAAATTCAAATTATCATTCGTTATGAATTTTATGATTGTGAAAATGATCATCTTCGTTGAAAACGATATTTTCGCGTTTTTTTACATTATAATTGCGCTGATAAAGCGTAGATATTATTTTAACATTTGAAAATGTCGTATAAATCGTTTCGAGCATTTTGAGTTGCTTTAATATCGATTTAATATCGATTTAATATTAATTAACATTTTAATATACGTTAAGATTTATGATATAATTTTGTCACGAAGCATATCTAAAATTTATCGTTTTAAACCAACATAAACTGCTTCTTTTTTTTTCAAATCATCATATTAACATTTTCACATTTACGTCTATATTTCAAATGAAACAAAAATTACATATTATTATTATGATGTTATCGCTTTACGAGCGCATATTTGAACATCAAATTTTTAATTTGAAAATGAATATAATTTTCTTCTCCGCTTTCTTCTCCGCTTCGAAAAAAACAAAATATAACATTTTTGAATTTGCATTATTATCAAATGGCACGATTTATACACATTTGATATAATTAACATTAAAATCATAAAATCGCGATTTTAATAACAGACAACGACATAAAATCAAAAAACGTAATTTTATTTGAGATGTTGAAAATGTAATATCAAAAAAGATTTATGCGTATAACGTTCGCGTTTACAATATACAACGAGCAATATTACGATGAAACGTGATATGTCTTTAAATAAACAAAGCGTTAAAAAATTGCAAAAACGTTCAAAACATTTAATATAATAATAAAAAAAAGATAAATCTTAATATAAAAGAAAAAGAGCGAAAACAAAGCTGACCTTCAAAAGCAATTCGACATTATAAATATAATAATGAAAACTACTTTAATAATCTGTTTTTAATCATTCTTTCGTGAAAAAAAAACGCGATATCAGATACGAATGATCGCTTGCAATTATTACGCTATAAATAATTAAATCGTGTTAAAAACTTACTTAAAGCGCGATTTATAAATAAGGTTTATAATGTGATTAATAAATTGAATTATCGCTTGCAATTATTACGTGATGAATAATTAAATCGTGTCAAAAATTTATTCAAAGTGCGATTTATAAACAAAACTCATAACGCTGACCTTTGTTGAAATTCGGGTCACGTGACGCCAAGCCTTAACGGTTACGTGCGCAAATTAATGCGCTCGTACATAAATCGCTCTTTCTTTCGTAATACTCTTAAAATAATACAATTAAATGTTTTATTTCATATTTTGATAGGTTATAAATTCGGATTTGTATCGGTATTGTTATAGCATAACTTATTTATTATTCATTATAACTGAGATTATCTTTAAACATTTCTATATTCATCGCAATAAAAATATCAATTATAAAAATCATTACATTTATATAACGCAATTTTTTTGATATAAACAATGTTCGTTATAAAATGATTATTTGAATCGAAATGATTATAATTCGTTTATCACGAAAATAAGAGATAAAGCGTAAGAGAAAATAACGTTAAAAGATTAACAACATCGATAACGTTTCTTTTAAATGTTAATAGCGCTCTTTAAAAATCAATATCGTTTTTTCAAACATTAAAACATTATTAATATTCGCGCCGCTCTCATTAATGATTCGCATCGCTTTCATTTTCATTCGAAATAAAATAAAACGATCAAAGCGATTCGAGATATATCGCAATTAATCATGATATATCGATATTGCTTTACGATCGTGATTATGTGATCATTAGATTTTTAAAACATATTAATTTTCTTACGTGAAACACATTAAAAACGAAAAACGATATATTATCGTTTATATATCGTTTTATCAAAGAAACGAATAACGATAATTATATTTAAGAATTTAAATACAAAATATTCGCAATAAAGATTAAAAAATCAAAGATAAATAAGATTAAAAATTAATTAAAAAGAAATTATTTTTATCTCGTATGTTTAACATATCAAAATCAAAACATAAAGAAAAAAAACCTTTTATTTTGAAAATTAAAGAGAAAAAAATCTTTATTATAAAACGATTTAACGATAATGATATTGCACTCGAACGCTTTAAGCGAGCGAAACGAAATTATTAATTTTATTTTCGATTTCGAAACCTTATTATTCTCTTTTCAAAGCCTTTTAATTATCAAAACGATTAATATAATTTAAATAACGTATTTTTTATAAGTTCGCTGCGATTTATAAAATCAAATAATTTTTTTTCAAAATAACATTTTTATATCTTTATACTTTTTTCAAAATTTATCAAATTTATCGTTTTTTTAAACATCGTCGAATATTTTTTCGATTGCGACGCAAAAACTTTTCGCAAACGAAAATCTAAATTATATCAAATCAATTTCAAAATTCAATAAAATTTTTCTTATACTCTTAAAATCTTATAAATTTTTAAACATTTTTTAAATAATGATAATAATAATAATAACGATAACGATAACGATAACGACTTTATTTCAAGTTTTTACGTTGATTTCATCTTTATCTCGAAATAATCAATTTTTAAATCATTATCAAAACTTATCATAAACGAAAATCTTTTCGATTTTAAAACACGTTTAATTTCTTCGACGTCGCGTACCTCAATCATTTCTAAAAACCTTATATCATAAATTAAATCTTTTTTTTTAAATCTTATTTAATCGCAAGTTATTCTCTCGAGCATAAATAACGCAAATTTAAACTTCGCGAACTTTTAAATTTTAAAATTTAAATTAATTCTCTTTAAACATTATATTCGAACATTTTAAAATCAAATTTTCGATTTTTTTAAATCAATTTGAAAAAATTGAAATGTTCATAAAAATTATTAATCACATTAAATGAAAACGTTAAATGCAAGATTTTTTAAATTTAATTAAATTATAATATTAAATCGAAATCGATACGATCATGTTTATCAAAAATCTTATCATTAAAACAAAAAACGCTTTGAATAATCGTTCAATCGTCGAAATAAAATTTGTTATCATTAAAATTGATATCTCAATTTAAATCGAAGCGCATAATAAAATTTATACGATGATAAAAATTCGTTATGAAGATAATTTTCGAAATAAAATCGAATATCACATTAATGTTTTTAATGTTTAAAAAAATTTCGAAAAATATAAATTTCGAGATTTTGATATTTTTAACTTTATTATTTTTAAATTAAAATCTTTTATTTTAATCATTTGCGAAAATAAATCGCAAAAATATATTAATATTTTTATAAACGTTATTTGAAAATTCAAAAATTAATTCGATCGAGCGATTTTTCTTTTTAATGAAAATTAAAAAATTTATCATTTTTATAAAAGATTAAATTCTTAATATAATGCGTATCGCGAGAATTATAATCAAATTTATAACGTTTATAATAAAAATCGTAAAATTAAATAAACGTTAAATTATACGATAATTTAATTTCTCAATATTATTATTAATTTATTCAATTTCACGCATTTAAAAACGCATATATTCATCATTATTATTAATAATTCTTTTGAATATATTCAATAATTCATATTTGTTTTTATTATCGTTGAAGATGTCGTCGAACATCGCATTCAAATGAACGTAAATTTCAATAATTTTCGCATTTATATTCAAATTTGCAAATATTATATTCATTATAAAAAGAATTAACATAATATTAATAAATGCGATATACATAATAAACGCTTAAGTGAGAATAATATAAATAAAAAAGATCGCGAAGGCCGCGATAATCATAATAATTATAATAATTATAATAATCATAATCGTGAAAATCGTAAAAAACGTGATCGAGAAAAAGAAAATTTCGAATTTAAATCAATTAAGAAATCAAAAAAATAATTTAATAATGTTGACGCAATTGTGACGATTATTCAATCAAAAATCGTTTATTATCTTATTATTTATATTGATTTTATCGTTTTTATTATCTTTATCGCTTTCGTCATTTTTAAATTAATTTTTAAACTTATCATAAATTTCAATATTTTAAATAAAAAGGTTTATAAAAATATCAAATTTAAAGTTGTCGATAAAGCGTAAATTATTATTTTATTTATTATAATAACAATTTTTTTTTTTTAATTTCACGATTATGTTTACATTTAACACATAATTCACATCTTTTCGATCTTTAAAATCTTTAAATCTTTTTAATTTTCACGCTTTATGAATAATCTTATTAATAATCATATAATTATCGATTTCGAAAATATCGAATTTGAATATAAAATGAATAATATCAAACGTATTTTAATTTTTCGAGACGTTTAATTCGTATTTAATTATGATTTTAATTTCATTTTTGAAAAACAATTAAAAAAATAAGGATTTTTTTTGATTTTTATTTTCGATGAAATTATCGTTAAAAAGTAACGTTTTTTTTTAAACGTATTTAAAATCGTTTATATGCGCTCGATATTTGAAGAGAAATTCTCTTAATATTAATAATCATTAATAAAAAAATCTTCATTTATAATAAATCCTCAATTGAATTTATTTTTAATAATCAAAAATTTCAATTTTTATCGAAATTTCAAATTAATAAAACAATTTTTCGCATATAATACGCATATTATAATCATTTAAACGTTCAAAATTTTAAAAAGTTGATTAAAATGTGCGTTGAAATGAATTTCTTCATTTTATCTTTTGATAATGTTTGCGAATTATGTTTTATGATCAATATAAAAATAAAATCATATAAATAACACATTATTTTTAAAAAATAATAAAACGATCTGATTTATAACGATTTTCAGAATTTATTCGATATCTTTTGAAATGATTTTGAATAAATGATCATTTTTTTCGACGATAAAACCCTTCGATTTAACGTTTATTTATTATTCGATAAATCTAATTTAACAATTCTTATCGCGTTTAAAATGTTTTTTAATAATTCGAAACATAATAATAATAAATATACTCGTTTTCACATTGATTATAATATTAAATTCGATAATTATCAAATAAAAGTCTTTCGATTATTTAAAAATATTATTTAAAAAAAAAATCGTATTTAACAACTTTTAAATGAATAATAAATTCGAACATTTAAACGTTATTATTTAACGTAAAGCAAATGTTATATTTAAAAAAAACAAATTATCTCAAAAATATTGAATAAAATTCATTTAAATAATCAATATTTTTCGCAATATTCAATTTGTTATCGATCATGAAATTATTTCATTTAAAATTAATATTGAATTTTTTTTTGATATATTTCATTTACGCATTATCGATCAAATCGATTATTATCAAATTATATTTCGTAATATTAATTAAAAGAAATATCAAGATCGCGTTATTAAAGAGCGTTTTTTAAAATATTAAAATAAAAATTATTATATGCTTTTAAATAACGATGAGATAATTATTATTTTTAATATTAATTAAATTAATAACGTCTCTTTTAAATTCATTTTTTTCGAATTAAACATTATTATCATCGAAAAACAAATTAACGTTTATCGCAATAAACGTAAATCTATTAAAAACGTTAAATATCAAAATCATTTATCTTTTTTTTCATTTATAATTTTAAAAGAGAAACGTCAAAAAAACACATAATTATCGAAAAAAAGATTAATGATTTATTTAATTTCATCTCAATTTCAAAAAAGATTTCGTCAAAAATCGTAATCGTTTTAAACGCATTTGATTTAAAGTTTATAATTAAATAATTATTTAATACGCTCAATGATAAAAATGCAACTTTTTTATTCTTATTTATATCGATAATCAAATTTATTATTCGCTTTATAATCAATAAAGCTTTTAAATTTATTTTCATTATAAAATTATTCGAAATCACGAAATTATATCGAAATCTTATTTCGAATTTTTTCGTTTTATTAACAAAAGCCGCTTTTATTGAATTTTATAAATCTCGAAATTTCAAAAAAATCATGACGAATTTTTATCGCAAAATGCATTAATAAATGATTATATAAGATAAAATCGATTTTTTTATCATTAATAACATTTAAATTTTGATAAATTTATTTTCGAATGCGCGTGTTTTGAAAAACAAATGAATTTATAAAATCAAAAAAGATTTTATTAATAAAATCGTACGACACAAAGCTCGTTAAATGATTCGTGATTTTAAATAATAAAAAAAAATTGATTTTAACGAAATTTTCATCTCGATAATCAAATTTATAAATTATAAAGTCATTTTCGTTTTTGCGATAATTTTAAATTGAGAACTTAAATAAATAAACGTTAAAATCGCCTTTTTATATGACGATATCAAAAAAATAATTTATATAATATAATTTATGAGATTTGAAATCAAAAATAAAGAAAATAAGGTTTATAAACTTATAAAAACGTTATACGATTTAAAATAATCTTTTAAAATATAATATAATATTTTTATTACATATTTTAAAAAATTGAATTTCGAATTTATCGTTGTTAATTTTTCGATATTCATTAATAACATTATCATCGTAATTATTTATATAAATGATATTTTATTTACGAATTTCGATAAAGTCGATATTCAAGCGATTAAAAATAAACTTTATAAAAAATTTAAGATAATCGATCTGAATTTATGCATTTATTATTTCGATATAACGATCGTAAAAGATCGTATTAATCGCATTTTGCGTTTTGAATAAACAATTTTTATCAAAAAGTTTTTATCGATTATGACATGATTGAATTCGCGATCATTTTAATTCTCATCATTAACAATAAATTTTATATCATCAAAAATGATTTCGTGATTATTAAAAAATCTCGTTATATTTATTAATTTGTCGTCGATTTTTTTATATATACGATGTTAAATACGCATTTAAATATCATTTTCGCAATTTCAATGATTTCTCGATACGATTTAAATTTTAATGTTTTTCATTAAAACGCAATCAAACGCATTTTTCCATACTTCAATTATATAAAAAATTAACAATTTATGTTTCGAAACGATTTTAAATTTTTTGTAAATTATATCGATATTGATTAAATAAACGATTAAGATATTCGACGTTTCATTTTTAAATACGTTTTTGATATAAATAATGCGATAATTAATTAATTTTTCAAACGATAATTCATAATAACGTTTTCAATTTATAAAATCGAATATATTAATCAAATTCAAATTATCAAAAAGACGATTTGATTGCGCGAATTTTTTAATTAATTTAATTTAAACGTTAAATGCTTTTAAATAATAATGATTTATTATAATAATTAAAACGTTATAACGTTAATTAAAAACCTTCAATTTCATGCTCATATTAAACATATTAACATTTAATATCATTATATACGAAAACAAATCATCGCCGAGAATATCGTCTTAAAATATGTTTTTATCGATTAATAAATAATTAACGATTTTATTAAGACTCTCTTTAAAAACAAATTCGAAAAATTTCGTTAATTAATCGAATTGAAACATCGCTCATAAATGATCTTTTACGTTAATTTTAAAAAAATT
This sequence comes from Alectoria sarmentosa, assembly GCA_009733775.1. Classification (NCBI taxonomy): domain Eukaryota; kingdom Fungi; phylum Ascomycota; class Lecanoromycetes; order Lecanorales; family Parmeliaceae; genus Alectoria; species Alectoria sarmentosa. The sequence continues at coordinate 164,234 of WOGZ01000028.1, forward strand.
ATTATTATAATTCTAATAAAATAATTATTATTCAATTTCAAAAAAATTATTATTATTTATAAAATCAACTCAATGTCATTATTCAACAATTTCAAAAAAACGATTTCATTGATTTTCACATTTCGAATGATCGATCGAATTTATTCGCAAAATCTCAATTATTAATCTTAACGTTTTTTGCGAACAAACTTTTATTTATCAAAATTCAATCTAAAATTGATTTATCGTTATTGCATTTATAATCATAAACTTTGCGAATTTCTTTTCGAAAACCTTATATTTATGTGCGATTCAATTTTAAAAATTATATCATTATTAAAAATATCGTTATCGTCAAATTTGCTTAATTATTTACGAGAACTTTTTAACAATATAATTTTAAATGTTTTCAAAAACTTCTAAACGCCATTATAATTATCATATTTATATTTTTAAACTTTATGCTTTTAAGCATTATTGTTATTATTATTATTATTATTATTATTATCGTAATGTATCGATCGCAACTTATATACACCTTATCAATCATTATTATTAAACATTAATATCTTGAAACGATTTTCATAAGCCTTGCGATCGATCGCATATATGCATATGCAATTCGAAATTTTTTTTTTAATCGAAACATTATCCTCACATATATTTTTCGATTATATATCGATCGATTTTTGATGTGTATCAGATGAACTGAAAATAAATTTGTCAAAAAACGGTTTTTCGTTAAAAAGTGAATTTTATTTTATGTGACATCGTGACGAATATGTTTAAAAGAATATAATCGTTTTCAGATTTCGACTTTTCTTCGAATTTTCATTGTTTTTATTCGATTTTAAATATCGCGAATTTCGAATTTCATATTTTGAAATTTGGGTGTCTTAAAGAATATAGAGGATGATAAAAAAATATGAAATAATTTCACGCCTATAACCCGACGTTACGGTTCATTTTTGTTATTCGACGTTAATTTTCACGATTATAATCCGACGTTACGATTCATTTTTGTTATTCGACGTTGATTTTCACGATTATAATTCGACATTACGATTCATTTTTGCTATTCGACGTTGATTTTCATTTTTATAATTCGAAATTCAAATTTAAAAAGATATGAGCGAAAAAGAATGTTGAAATTCGGGTTATGTGATGTTAAGCCTTGACGGTCACGTGCGCACATTAATGCGTTCGTATATAGATCGCTCTTTCTTTCGTAATACTTTTAAAGCAATACAATTAAGTGTTCTACTTCATATTTTGACAACCTTAATCATAAAACAAAATGAAATTTGACGATATAAAACGAATGTGTGTTTCGTGATGATACGTTTATTATTTATATGAATGAGACAAAAAAGACGTTATCGAATGTAAAAAACATCATAACATCATGACATCGCATTAATAAGATTCGTATAGCGAATTATATCTGATCATTAATTAACAACATTTATATCGTAAAATAAATTTAATTATACGACGTAAAAAAAATTATAAATGATAATGCGATGATAATATATAATAAGCATCGTGCATCATGATGTGAAAAAGAAAAAAAGATAACTCGATAACGATAAATTATTGATGCTCTGTTAACAATTTATTGAAGCATTATTATATAATTATCAACATTTGAATACATTTAACATTATAATACGATCAAAATTTAAATAACAACTTATTACTATTAATAACATGTTAAGAAAACATCTCTATCATCAAATTGTTGAAGAATTTTAACAATATCACGAATTTGTTGAAAAAGAGTTTCTATAAACACTCAAATAATTAATTATCGACAAGATATTTATTTACGTAAAGAACCCCTTAAGGTAACGAAATAATTAGTTAATAAAGTTATTTTTCGAATAATTATCATATATTCGCGAAATCTTTTGAGATTATAATTGATTATACGTTAAAAAGAAAAACGATGATTTGAAAAATTCATCTTAACGATTGTTATCATATTGATCGAATTGTTTCGATATCATCGAAGATCTTTTATCGATATGTTGTTATAAATTATGACTTTGTTATCGTGTCATTTTATTTCAATTTTTTTTTTTAAAATTCAATTATGTTAAAAATTGATTTAATATAATAATTATGATGAATTTTGAAACATCACGACGAAATTTCAATGTTAAATTGTTTTATGTTAAAAAAAGTTGATTATATATTGATGTTATATGAGTAACTTTGACGTAATAAAGCATATTTTAAATACCTTAAGAGAGATACCCTATTTATAAACAAGTTGATAATTACTTAAGAATAAAAACAATTTGTTAACAAATCAAAAATTGTTAACAAAATGTTGAAAATTATTGACGCATTGTTGACACATTGTTGACATTAACAATTTGTTGTTGAGAAATTGTTGGAAAATTGTTGACAAATTGTTGATTAAGGTTTTAATTGTTAACGCGTTATTGTTATTGTCGCGTTTTTAACTTTTTGTTAAAGCGCGATTTATAAACGATAGCGTTCCCGTAAGATATTAAATAAACACGAAAAATATTATTCATTTATATTTAAATAAAGAAATAATTATAATCAACATAAAATGCATTAAACTTAAAATGATTCTCAAATACGATTACGTAAGACTTTTACGAAATAAGACGCGATAAAGCATCTAACATTATGTGTTTCTTATCAAATTTATGTTTAATTTCGAATCGAAATTGTCGAAGAAATTGCGAAGCACGTATTAATCGAATATTTATGCGTATAATAAATATAATAAAAATAATCGACGATTGTTTATGATATCGATTATAACGAAATGATTAATTTAAATGATAATGAAATGTTTACAAGATTCGATTATATATTTAATCTTTTTTATTATTTATACAAATTTCGCAATCTTTAATTCGATTAATTAATAATTTTTCTCGATAGCGGAAAGCTTTCGTAACAAAAAAAGAATCGTTTTTATAACAATTTTTATCGATTATTTATTTAATAACATCTCGTGATTCTTTTTAACATGAAAGATTTGTATATTAAATTCATTTTTCGAAATATTTAGATTTATTCACATTATTTTATCGAGATTTTAATACATTAAAATAATTTATTTGCATAAAACTTTTTGCAAATTATCGAAACTCGTTTTCTTTAATATCGTAAGTTCGTTAAACTTATATTTTGAGATATATACACGATGAAGGTTATTTTTGAAAGATGTTTATTTGAATAATAACATTTTTAATATTTAAAGTAATTGTGTTAATTGAGCATAATAATGAACGCTATTACGAAAATAATTTATTAAATCAAGATAATGCTCGAAACCTTTTAAACTTATTAAATATTTGATTGTTTTGATAATTTCAAACTTGTTTTCAATTATAAAAAATCTTTTAAAATTTATACGTCGTTTAAACAAATTAACATTTAAATAATCGAGAAAAATTTTAATCGACGAAATCGAAATATTATGTTTAATAAATAATTCGAATAACGATCGCAGATTGAAGAAATGTTATATTAAAAAATTTGCTTTTATAACGATATCGTCGACAAATTTTAATAAAAACTTTTATAAATCGTAAAATGTTATTAATTTGACGTTGAACGTATATAATCGAATTTATACATCTCATAATAAAAACATTAAAGGTTTTTTATTCACGATATAATATTATCGTTAACATTTTTCGTGAATCTAAATGAGTGCGTTATTGATAAAAAATATTATGACATTTATAATAATTATGTGAATGCATTTTAATAAACGATCTATCATTTCAAATTGCAAAAATATGAAATATATATTCGATATTATTAAATCATTAAGTTCTCAAATATCGATCATTGCTCGATTTTTTTTATTATCATTTGATAAAGATTTTGAAATCACAAATATTGAATAATTAAATGAAATTGTTTAAATAATATATTCAAAATAACCTTATCGATGCATTTTATTAAAAGTTTTATTAATAACATCGCGATCACGTTGATTAAGGGAATAGATTTTGATTTTGTTAAGTTATAACCTATTTTACTAATCATCTCATAATGTGATTTTCATTTAATCATTTTTCGATAAATTAATAAAGTCTTCGTTTTTTTAAATTAATGAGAATTCTATTATAAGATTTATTAACGACGATTTTATTGACGTATTTTTATATATCATTATGCTATTGAATAATCGTATCTTTTTAACATTTTGAACGATTATTAAAGACTTTTATTTTAACATAAAATTCATTATGATAATTAAGGAATTCGGTTTTGATAAGAAATTAATTATAATAAATGAGATGTTAAATGTTATTATCGTAATAATGATAACAATTTTTTTGATTTAATTGATATTTGTAGAAGGCTTTCGCAAGAATTGTTTGAAGAAAAAAACATTTTTCTCGCAGACGTTCTCGTAAACAAGCTCAAAAAGTGTGTCAAATCGAGTTTTTTTAAACACCTTCACGATACGATCGATGTCGTTTTTAACAAAAATCTTATATATTTTGACATCGACCAAATGTGCGTGGAGAATAATATTAATATAAGCGATAAACTCGAACAAGAAGTCTCTTACAATTAACACATCGACTTTTATTACAAATATAAAACATTTTAATCGAAATGATATGATCAGCGTCTTTTGAGAATAAATTATTCGACGAATATATTAATTATCACATTGACGACAAAAGATGTTAATTATAATATCGCAATTATCGATAAAAACCTTGCTTTTATTAACGTTTAATACGATTTACTTTAATTCGATAATGTTATTTTCGATAAACATATATGTCTTAAAATCGTCGACCAAATGAATTTCTTTAACAATGCGATATAATATCTTTATATCATCTTTTTTAACGTTAGAGACGTATATCAATATTAAAATATATTGATTCGTTTTATACATAATTATATTTAAACCTTTAACACGAAATGATTTCGATATTGTTCTAATTTTCATTTCGAAAAGTAATCGTAATAATCACAATTTATCTATTAAAATAACGTTACAATCGATGTTAATGTAAAACTTTTTTTTAATAACGATTAACAATAATTTGACAAATATGTGAGCATAATTTCATTCACGAAATGTTAATTCGATATTTATGCTAATACGATTCGTAATATTAAACTCGACGATTTCGACGAAAAATATATTTTAATTATGTCGTGCTTGATAAATAAATAATGTTGATAATTTAATTGTTTGCGTAGCATGCAAATTATTAAAAAAAGACTTTTATAAACGTATCAAGCAATTTTATCATAAATGCTTATAAAATTTCGACTTTGATTTAAATAATATATTATAATTACGACAAGATATTTTTATATTTATAAACTCTGCAAATGATTTCTTTGATTAATTTTCATTATTATAATCGTCGTATTTCTTTTTTTGATAAGACTTTTCATTATCTTAATAAGATTTTTATTCGTTATATTGCTTTTAAGCATAATCATTAAACTAATTAACCTTCTCCTTATTCGTAATAACTTGATAAATTATAACCTTGAATTTAATATCTTGTCATAATTATCGATTTTTATAACTTTGATTTTCGAATTTTCGAAATCCTTGATCTTATTCAACTTAAAAAAAACGATTATTCGACGACGTCGAATCTAATTCGTTTGATGAATTGATGATTTATAAAGATGAACGTCGTGTAAATAATAACGTTTATAATGAAAAACGAGGCTTATAACGAGAATTTGATTAATTATCATATTATTACGATCGATAAGCATTTTGTTTATAATTATCATTATTATTATAAAATCGATAAGGAAAAGACTATTGATTATACGATTGACGATCATATTACTATTATTATTTATAAAACTGTTAACCTTGATTTAATTATTACGAAAAGTTTTTAAAAGCTTATCGTTGCGATTGTTGTTGTTAATTTAAAATTTTTTGATTATATAATTTAAAATTGAGCTTAAATCAAACATCTTTTCTCATTTTTAAAAATCGTATAAAGTTTATTATAATCGTAATAAACGAAAACGAATTTATGAAAACTCGTAACTTTGTTGCAATGTTTTAATAAATAAACGTAAATTAATTGAAAATAACGTCGATATTAACAAATTTAATATATTTGATAATGACTTGTATATAATCGAATGATTCTCGCTTAAAACGAGCATCGGCAACATTATACTTCTTAAATATAAAATGTGATAATATTATTTTAAATAGCTTTTTAAATTTACTTAATAATATATTGCATTATTTTTTAACATCTTTAAAATCATTTTTGAGATTCGTTTTTTTCAGATTAAAAAGCTTTATCATATATTATTTCAATATTAAATCTTATAAATTAATGTTAAGATTAATTTTTAATAAAGCATTATTTTTGACGATAACGATGTTCTTGATACGTTTAACGAATAAAATAATGTTTTTAAAATATAAATTCTTATCGATCGTAATAATCTCTTTTTCATTATACGATTTATCGAAATGCGAATCAAAATAACTCAAATTTATAAGATTTTATTTATTCGACGATATCGACGTAATTGTTTAATTTGGCACTTCTTGCGAATTTAACGAACTTAACGAATTTAATAAAGCTGACGAAATAACATTTAAAGCATCGATTAAATTTTATAAAGTAATTTATTATTGTTGTGTGAAACTCATATTCTAATAATTTCGTGAATTATCGTTATTATTTATTTCGACGTTTGTTTAAGATTCGATAAATTGAGAATAGATTGTTTCTTTAATTAACGTTGTTGTCATAATAAACGATTTTGACGAATTATCGTTTTCGTGATTTTCGTGATTATGTGAGAACTTTGATAACGATGGTTATAATAACTCGATAAGCAATTTAATGTTTTTAATGAACGTAATTAAGACTTTTCTAAATGTTGATTTGTTGATAAATTAATCGATCGAAAAATATGATGTTAATTCGAGTGAATTCGATTGTAACGTAATTTTACGCTCAATTTGATCGATAATTACTTTCGTAATAAAATTAATTGATTTAAGGTGACGAGCTATAATGTAATTGATGACCTCGTTTATAAAAGATTTCATTAAGATAGAAAACTCGTGATTAAATCTCACGAAATTCTTGATTTGATAAACAAACTTAATAATACGACGCTTTATTAAAATAATAACGTCGTTGATTTGCAATATATTTACCAGCTTAATGAATTAACGAATCGATAAATAATGATATTAATAAATAATCGTAAGCGGAAAACTTTTTGAATAAAGATGTTTGCTAAAAGTTTTTTGCAAATGTTTTTTATAAGCGTAATAAAATAGGTTATAGTAAAGCAAAAAACAAAAACGTTTATTAAAAACTTTTATTGTTACAATATGAAATAATGAAAAACTTTTGAATTATATGATAGTTAATTAATATCGTATAAATGTTGTTATTATGTTATAACGATAACATATATTCATTAATGATATATAAGTTAATTTATTCTCTTTTATAGAAATTAATTATATATGTGCTTATCAAGTTATGCGCTTAATAAGATACTTATTAAATAAATATAGCTATTAAGCGAGGTAAGATATTTTGCCAAGGTAGCTACTCGTCAGATAAGTGCTTAATATCGTAACACGAACATTTTATTCTTTCAAATTTCTTCGTATAAAATATTTAATCTCATATTATCGAACATTTCATTCTTTTTCAAATATAATTACAAAATATCGAATCAGATTTCTTCACACGAGCAATAAATTTCTTCGCATAAAGCATTTCGTTTTATATTATCGAATAATAAATCCCTTCACATAAAGCATCAAGTCTCGAATTCAACGAACTTTTTATAACAAAAAAGAAAAAAATAAATCTTTATTTTTTATTAAGCTTCTTATAATAAAAAGAGAAAAAAATCTCAAATTTATCGAACTTCTCATAAACAAAAAAATCAAATTTTAAAAGATTTTTTAAAACAATACGAGAACACGTCTTTAATTAAGGCGTTAAATTTCAAATTATTATTAAGCTCTTTATATCACAAAGGGGAATAAATTTTTACATTAAAATAACTTCTCGTATTATTGAAAGAATAAATTTTTACATCAAAACGTCGTAACGCATCAAGTTTTTATTTCGAACTGAGCTTTTTATATAAAGAAAATTACGTCTTTAATTAAAGTGTAAAATCTCAAATTATTATTGAGCTCCTCATATTATAAAAGAGAACAAGTTTTTATATGTGAATAACTTTTCGTATCATAAAAAAAAACAAGTTTCTACATCAGAGCGACAATTCCCAAATTTCAACTAAATTCTCGTATCAGAAAAAAAAGCAAGTCTTTACATTAAGACGATATTTTTCAAATTTTTATTAAGCTTCTCATATTATAAAGCGGAAAAAACTCTTACATTAAGACATCGTAACGTATCGTTATAAGAAAATGTTAAAACAATCGTATACGTTATCTTTTAACGTTATAAAAGAATATTGAAAATTAGTCTTTCGCGTAATGTATATAAAATCAACCCTAAAACCAGTTTTAAAGTTAATTTTAAAATTAATTTTAAAATTAATCGTGTTTTGATATTATCTTGACGAATAAGCTTAGTAACACGATTTTTTTATATTTCTTATACACTTAATTAACTTATATACGATATTCATTATATATCTTTTAATATAAATAAAATTTTATTTATAAAAATTTATGTAAAATAAGTAATATATATAAATATATAAATAATATCAAATCGCGCTAAACTCGATCGAACCTCGCATAATAAATAAATGAAAAAATAAAATAAAATTATAACAAAAATGTGCAACTTTAAATAAATGATTTATAAAATCTTATATTAATCATTTAAATAAGTTTATAAATACGTATATAAAAAGATAATAATTTAATTGAATTTTTTTAATTAAAAGCTTAATAATAAGTTATAATTTCGCGTTAAATCGTTTTTGAAAATTTATATAATTGCGTATAAATCTTTATAAATTTATATCTCTTTTTATAAAATTAAAAAATAATTTCAATAAACAATATATGTATAATTAATTTTATTACGTTATATAATAATTTTTTAATTTTTAATTTAAATTTCATATTTTTTCGTATATTTTCTTTATTATATATAATTTAAATAATTTAATATTTTCAAAAAATTTAAATTATTTTATTTAAATTTATAATTATAAAAAAATAATTATTATATTATTATTATATTTTTTTTTAATCAATCGATTTAAATATTATAAATTAATAATAATCTCGCTTCGAGATGGCGATTCTTTAATATAAATATATTTTAATTTTAATTTTAAATTATTTCGAATTTTACGCGCGCAAAAAATACGTTATTTAAAAAATATATTACTTTAAATCTTGTTTAAAAAACAGAAAATAAAATAATAATAATAATAATAATAATAAACGGCTTTTGATAGCTATGGTTTTCCGTACTACGTATCTGGCAATCTTTTCCCTGACTTATGTGGAGAACGAACATGTTTTCACTCGGTGAGGATTCAAAGGACAGCTGATACTGCTCACGCAAGGAAAAACTATCTGACTTGAGAGCATGCAGTATTGCAAAAGGTCAAATAGAGTATGGAACACAGCCTCTCAATCCAATCTGTTACTTCCTTCCAACAATTAAACGCCGGTGTTCATTTTCAAGCATACTAGCAAGCGCAGCATCATCATGATTATTGTTATCCCTCATTCCCTCCCTGGAGCATCTGTTTCCTCGTCTGCCTCTGACGCTTTACGGCCAAGGGGTTTTCTTACGAGCTCTTGTGTCATTTCTTTACTTGGTCTCCTGTTTTGTGTCCTAGGCATTGGGCATATCTCGAAATCACAGTCTCGATCAACATAAATCACGAGTCAAATGATCATCAGCCAAAGGAGCAAAGACTGAGTGGTGAAAAGTGGCCAAACATAAATATGACAAAGACTGCTGGTTTCCCTTCCCCCCCCCCATCTGAGTTTGCATTCGACTTCAGTGCCGACAAATATCTTGGACACGAGCATCTATGATCCGCTCCTAAATCCATAAGAGAGGGCGAAGCCATAAGTATGATTGTTCGTGATATCTTGCCGTACTTTACGGACAAATGTCTTGTACCTATGTCCATACCTATGCTTTTGCAAAGAAAGCACGAAAGAAATAGTGAAAAAAAGACACTACATTGTTCTCATATATCTACAATCTGGGCACGATTCTCAAGTCGTCCCGTACTATTGTATATTAATGATGCATTGATCATCACCGTCCCTTCTCCGTCCATGCCCCAGACTCTACTCCACAGTATACCAAGCACACCATACACTGTCAACCTTATCAAATCCAGCCAGGCTGAAATGGCCACCATATCCCTCGCCACCCCCTGAGCTTCCCTTGAACATAATATTTCATACACTCTTTGTGTATTATCCCAGAAGACGTGTTCACGGCCATAGCCGGCGTGTACATGCCCAAAGATGTGTACCTTGGGTCTCACTCTCCACACCTCTTTTGACAAGTAGTCGCATCCTAATCCAGCAGGCAGATCTAGATGATGCCTTGGCGGAGTATGTGTGATCAAGACATCTGTCTCTATTGGAACGGTGTTTGACCATGCATCATCACTTCTACGATATTGAAATGCAAAGTCTTGCCCACCGCATTGGGGGATCTGTGGAGCGCCATAGAAACTCAATTGACGGTGTGCTTGACTGGGAAAGGTAAGCCGAACGCTAGAGTGCTGCAGATAGTGCACGTCACCCCACCGTGGCGCCTTGCCAACATCGGTCTCCCGCCTTGCTTGTGGATCAAACCAACTGTCATGATTACCTGCAATGACGATCTTGTGCTCGTAAGGGAGAGAAGAAATCCAATCAAGCTGATCCTGTATATGGGCAACTGTGCCGTCATTGGTAAGGTCACCCGCATGCACTAAGATGTGTCCCTGCGGTAGGGAAGTAGGTTTGTGTGTATGGGTGTCGGAAATGCAGACAATACGGATTCGAAATGAAGATGGAGGCTTTAAGGAAGCCGAACCCCGCAGAGATAAGATGAGCTTGTAGAGACTCTGAGTCAAGAATCTCAGTGGTGAGCTGAGCAGGCGGTATGGGATAGAAGGTGGGTCGAAGGGGGAAGGTGGTGGCCTTGGTAGGTAGGCCATGTTGAAAAGGCTGTACTATCAGGTTGATTACTAGAAACGGTTGCTCAATCTTTGTTCCTTGTAGTAGCTTTGACATAAAGACACGACATACGAAAGATCACAACAGAGGGGTTTGTTTTGAAATTAGATGTTTAGACCCCTATTCTTCCCGAAGCGCGATGACGTTTAGCCGCCTCCAACTTTCCAAGCTTTGCCGCCTCCAGATTTGGCTCCTAATATACTGTCTTCAAGAGGCAGTGAGCCTTTTCAGTCTGAAGACTGAATTTGGAGCGTAAACATGGCTTCTCAAAAGAATACACTGCATGATAACTTCGACGTTGACTATGTCATTACCTACAGATTTGCCGATACCAGTAAGTAGCGTAATCCCATAGCAGGTCTCTGTTTTACAAGACCAACTTTTTACAGCTAAGGCGGAGGCCTCAAGAAATTTTCAGGACCTTGTGCAGGGATTGGCTAGAGTAGGCCTCGCTATTGAGGTCCGAAACGGAGAGAATTGCTCCCTTCTGATCTTCGTCAAAGTGACTTCCGATAACCGTCTGAACAACGCCGTCTACCGCTCCAGGTGCGCACCGAAATCATTAGTCTTCTAATGCATCTTTAACAGACATTGTAGAGTAAAGGACTGGCTTTACGGCATAAGGTCCGCTCAGCCAGATAGGGAAACGCAGAACTCCTTAACAAGCCAGCCGCTGACAGAAGCTGAACGGTACCGTATCGTCCACCATCTGATCACAGGTCCAAAGGAAGAAGGAAACGCTGGCATCATTCCCACACATGGCCAATGGAAGAACGTGGAGTCCATTTTCCCACTCCATGATCATACCTTCAACAAAGAATGGATCAAGAAATGGGCCACCGTGACGTTCCTCAAAGTGGAGGACTTGGATGAGATCAGGAATCGATTCGGAGAGAAAGTCGCATACTACTTCGCCTTCACACAATCCTACTTTGCCTTTTTGATTTTCCCCGCGGCCTTCGGTTTCTCGTCGTGGGTTCTGTTGGGCCATTTCTCGTCCATTTACGCAATTGTCAATTGCCTGTGGAGCGTGGTGTTTATCGAATATTGGAAACGACAAGAGGTAGATCTCGGTGTTCGCTGGGGCGTCAAAGGCGTTTCAGCGATTCAAGAGAAGCGAAGAGAGTTTCAGTACGAAAAGGAAATCAAAGATCCGATCACTGGAGAAACTCTCCAGGTCTTCCCAGCAACAAAGAGATTGTATAGACAGCTTCTTCAGCTACCGTTTGCAGTACTAGCATCGTTGGCACTTGGTGTAATTATAGCCACTTGTTTTGGCATTGAGATTTTCCTATCCGAGGTCTACAGTGGTCCATTCAAGAGCATTCTGGTAAATTTAGTGGTCCTTAGCGATGTTGTCCAAAACGCTGATTTTAACGCAGGTCTTCCTTCCTACGCTAATGCTCACCGCACTGGTTCCTACAATCACAACTATGTTGACCGATATTGCGACACGACTTAATGATTATGAGAACTGGGAAACCACGGACGCTTACGATTCCGCTATGACCCAGAAAATCTTCATTCTCAACTTCATCACTTCATACCTTCCAGTCTTCCTGACAGCGTTCGTCTACGTGCCATTTGGCAGCTTGATCGTGCCGTATCTGGACGTATTTCAGCTCACTGCGCGTCCCTTCGCGGGGAACGAGAAGCAGCTTACGACTCCGAAATCTGGCTTTACTATCAATCCAGCAAGGCTCCGCAAGCAGGTTATCTATTTCGCTGTTACCGCGCAAATAGTCAACTTTGCGATGGAGACCATCGTCCCTTACCTCAAGCGCCGAGGCTTTCATAAGTATCAAGAGCTCAAAACAGAGAGAGCCACCAAGAAGGGAGGTGCTGCTCCGAATGCAGCTGCGAACGATCTGCCTGAAGAAGCCCAATTTCTTGCAAGAGTTCGCAGCGAGGCCGAGCTCGATGTCTACGATGTGTCTACGGATCTTAGAGAGATGGTTGTCCAATTTGGCTATCTGACCCTGTTCTCGGTGGTATGGCCAGTGACGGCTGTATCATTCCTCATCAACAATTGGGTGGAACTTCGCTCAGACGCAGTCAAGATATGCGTTGAGATGCAACGCCCGACTCCGCACCGAGCCGACAGCATTGGACCATGGTTGGATAGCTTGGGATTTCTTACATGGATAGGCAGCATCTCCACTGCCGCACTCGTATATCTCTTCAGCAATGATGGTTTAGGTCCAGACGGCACGCCAGCAGACATTAAAGGATGGGCTTTACTCTTGACCATCTTCTTCTCCGAGCATATCTATCTTGTGGTTTGCCTAGCAGTACGTTTAGCGATCTCAAAAATGGACTCGCCAGGAATGCAAAAGGCGCATGCTGAACGGTTTATGGTCCGCAAGCGCTATTTTGAGGAGTCGTTCGGGGAAGATGCAATGGAGCTTCCGCCGCCAATGGACAGGGAAAATATCACAAGGTCATCACTTGAGGAAGAAGCTCGACAAGGCAGTATGAGGAGCTCAACTCCCCGTAATCATTTCTGGTTGAGGCAGCGAAGCTGGGAAGAATCAGCAAAAATTGGAGCAAGTCTTATTGAGAAGATGGCACCAGCAGAGAGTAAGAAGCACCAATGAAGCAATGGGGTTTTTATGGATGCTTGAAGCGTCGGCTGCCATTCATCATGTCATCTGTCGAAATTCGGGTTCTCAACCATGTTTCAGCTGTAACCTATGCGCATTTCGGCTATATCACTCCAGTTGTATGAGATCGAAAACATCTTCCAGCAGAGTTCTGGGATAGCATAATCCATCCATCTTACACATCACTGTCACTACTGTTGTTCTACATATCCTACTTTTCAACATCATCTTCTATTGTTGTTTGTTTTCACTCTGGGTTTTCGGGCATTTCTTGCAAACTCTAACGCTCACCTCGAGGCGCACTGCCGAAAACGCATATCTCAAAATGCCACCGCAGTTCATGCATTGAGCTATAATTCGAATCGTGTAAGCGGAAAGATACGTTCCACATGACGCCTCGCTATGCTTTTTGCCCATGAACAAGCAAGCTGATTGCTAAACCTGCATCCTCATTCGTCCATCTGCCAAGCGTAATCAAGATTTTTCAGATTCGCTCTCCGATTCCTGGCACTGAATGATTTCGAGGTCAGCCTTTCTCTTTTGGAATGAAGGCTGCGGCGTGAAACATTCTGCAGTCCTGCGAAGTCTCGCTACTCCAGTACGAATCAGGAAGAATGGGCTCGAAAAAGATGACTTACGCAAAATACTCCTTCTCAAAACCTGTCCCCCTATCCACCCCGTCCCATCTGTGACCCGGCCTAATCCCATATCGATTCGGCGCTGCGGGTCCCTTGTACAACGGCTTCCCGCTGACACTTTCGCCCTCCTTTTTCTTCTCGAGGAATCCAGCTGCTGGATCGTTCCATCTATCCCTCTCCTTCAAATCCTCGTTCAGCTCCACATCGTCGGCGTACCTCGCTACAGGCATGAGCTTCGCCTCACTCAGTTGCTCTCTACGTTTATCTTTCTCGGCACGCTGGACGTCTCCCTTTTGAACTTCAAAATCCGCCGCTGCTTTGGCCGCTGCTTCTTCCGCTTTCTTACGTGCTTCCGCTCGCTTCATCTGCACATTGATGATGCGGCCACTGGCATCTCTGTATATGGTCTCCTTCCCTTTGCCACTATGATCGTCTCCGTCTTTCAGGAATCTTCGCCGTTCTTCGATTTCCTTGCGCTTCAGCTGTGCAGTGACTTGATCCGCCGTCTGTAACCCCGCATGGGCGCCCGATTCCATCTTCATGGCTGAATCTTCCATACTAAGGGCGTCATCGTCCGCGAGAGCACGAGCCTGCGATTCAGCAGCTGCAGATGTAAGAATAGCGTCGGCTGCGGCTTGTTCATTGGAGGATGGTGTTGGAACGCCGATGGTCTGCCATATGTTTTTTCTTGCTTTACGAAATTCGGAGCTGTTCGCATTCACTGGTAAATCAGGGTCAAAGAGGTGAGACGGTCGGTTCAAGGCAGAAGGATACGTGTTTCTCACCTTCCAGTGGGGCATCGTCGTCAGTGTTGCCGGTGCCATCACGGTCCCAGCCCAAGGCATCATCATCTGCTATCGTGAGGCCCAAGGCCGAAAAATCCTTCTGCTTGCGCTTCTTTGATATCTTCTCCGGCTTCGAGTCTGCTGTAAGATAATTTCTCGCAAGGTAGTCTGCGAGGGACATACTGGACAACCTGGAGTTTGAGTTGAATTTCGAGGAGACCCCGAATTCTGGGGAATAGCTTGGCAGTCGCGGCAATCTAGACAGGCGCAAAGCGCGTTGCAGTCAAATCAATCGACTCATGCTCCTCTACTCGTAACCTTCGTATATCAAAGCAAACCTATCTTGGTTAGTTAGAATGGCGCGCAGCGATGAAGCGGAGTGGTGGTTCAATGCCGTGTGCGCAGCAGTCATGGAAATTCCTAGGGGACGTGTTTGCAGCTACGGTCATATTGCATTTTTACTTGGAAGAAGTAAGTCATTCCGTTTGGGCCACTTGTATCAATATTCGCTATGAATTACGCCTGACGTTGTATTTCGATCAAGCCGAATGTCCTCGGTCAGCAGTCCCCGAACCAAGTCGACGGATCAATTACTTATTGAATTATAGACAGGTCGGCGTCTGTCTAAAGCATCTACCGTCTTCCTCAGCAAAAACGAAGCATCACTTCCACGATGCTAACGTCCCATGGCAACGAGTCATCAATACCAAAGGTATCATATCACCAAGGTCGGCAGTCAGAACTCAAGGCAGCTAAAGTACAGTGGTTGACATGAGTCACAGAGGTCCAGGTGGTGCGAGAAGACAAGCGGCGTTTCTAAGAAGAGAAGGTGTCATTGTCGAGACAGGCCAGATGAGAGAATTGACAGTAGACTTGGGAGTATACGGGTGGTTTCCTGACGTTCTACCCAGCGAAGCGGCTGAGGCTAGTGAGTCAGAGGAAGAAGAGGGCAGTGCTTGATTTATTGGCTTATTGGCGAGCTCAAGTGCGTGGCACGATTACCCAAGATCGAAACTCCAGGCATGCAGCTTATCATCGGTCCTGGTTTCTAGAGAAGCTCATTCTGAGCTGGGCTTGGCCAGAGGAAGGCGACTACGCTGAGACGGAATCTTTTCATGACGTGAAGGTTTACTAGGAGTGTTGCGTCATTCCTTTGGGGGATATGAGGAGCTCTTATTTCCAAGTTGAGGGGAAAAAAAGTACAGCAACTGTATCATGGTGATTGAGGATTAAAATGATCGTCTCGAAAGCCGGGTGCTTGCAGAGAGTGCGGTTGACTGATCTTTTTTACACCCTAGATTATTTCATTTTGGGGGAGTAGGGGGTCCAAGTATTAGTAGAAAGGCAGTTCGAACTACATATTATGCAAGACCAAACAATGCGTCGATTACATAGGATAACCATTCCTACATTCCTAAGTTCCTGCCACAGCAATAAAATGGCGAATCAGTAGTGGCTGTATGAGTAAGCGGATCGGACCAGTGACGAAGCTGGAGTGAACATGTGCGCACCCGCCTTATCGCCCCCCGCATCCGTATCGTCACGATGGACAGACATGTTGTGCCCCAAGCTCCCTGGTTCCTAAACCTGTTGGGGGCTTTGAGCTGCCTCCAAAGCTTGAATCTGTCGAGGTGTCTGTCCATCTGTCCATCTGCTTTCATCGAGTCATCCGTTCTTTCTTACCAACAAGTCAAAGTCTTTCTTCTGCTTTGTTCCCTCACACCTGCCTTTGTTGGTTGGTGACTCAGACGCGTCGAGTCAACCAACTGACCACACTCATATATCACCCACCCGCCTCACCTGTCCATCCTCTCCATGACCACCTCGCACAACTCCATAAATCTGTAACACCACCCTCCCCTACGTCGTTTCTTTCGACCTCGTTGTGAACATACCTCAGCTGCACAGTCGGAGCCTACATTCATTTACCCTTTCAATTGGACACATCTCTTAGCCTTTTTCATCCTGCCCCGTTACATCCTGCCCCGGGTATCAAGCACTTATGTCTGACAACGGTCTCAACGATCTGGCCAAAGAGCACAAGCTCGAGCAGGATCACAAACGCGAATTGGACCAGAAGCATAAATGGGCTCTCGGAGAAGGGCTCCCAACCCGGGGGCACCCTAGCAGACGCCCTGCAAAGCCATACACCACAAGGTAAGCAAGCACACACTATCAGAAAGGAGATCACTCTAACAGTGTTGCTGCTTAGCTACAGCAAGGCCGTCAGACGCGAGGTTGAGTTCCAGCAGAACAAAGCTGCTCAAGTCGCTAAGATCTCTCGCAAACACGAATCTCGCTTTGACAACGATGCCTGCACCTCCGACTCTTCAACCGAGGAAGATGTCAAAGAAGCATCAGCTGCGCCAGAGCCTGACGCTGGATACACCTACTCTTACGATGCACCACGTGGCCCTGGTAAAGGCAGCCAAATCCTTGGTATCGCCGTAGCGAAGGCAGTGGAGAAATTCGAGACCAAGGCGACGGAGAAGCTGATTAAGGAGGAATACGAGGTTGTTAGCAATGAGAAGGAGGATGCGCACACCGGCTATGCCGCTGACGATGATGACTTTGAACTTGTGTAGGGACTGACGTTCGGGTCGCGTCCCTTCAACATTGCATTTAGCAATTGCACTAGCGTTTGTCTCGACTTTTTGGATCCTTATGGTGTTGAGTTTGGCCAGCCACAGGGGTTTTCGGAAGATGTGGTGTAGGAAAGAGTGGGCCAGCAATGGAAGGTTGCGAGCTGGGAGGCGGACTGTCATTGCTAACATGAACTCTTGTTGTCCTGGGCCAGCTTGGTACAAAGTTGATTATATAATACCTATTATGATGAGCTTCTGTCCACAGCATCAGTACAGAAAAACAAACAACCATAACATCCAAATCGATCCATTGAACAGCCGTTTGCAATACATACTGCACTCCCTACGCGGCCCTCACAACAACGCTTCTTATGCCGCCGAATGCCTTACTCGTCTCGCCGGAAAGTCTATCTTCTTGGCAGTCTAGTCGCAAAAGGCTAGCTTCACACGTAGCAAGTTTGAAGTGTCAAATTGAGGGGAAACGAGATACCGGGTTATCTGGCGAGTAAGATACTATCTTCTAGCCAAATAGTCCGTCTGATCCTCGTTTAGAACAGTATCTTATATGCAAAGGGGTTTTATAACACTATAATATCGTATGACCTGAGGCGCTAATTACGAATCTTAATAAGCATACTATGACCAATCGGAGAGAGGGAAAATATATTTATTATAAGAACGGAAAACGTTATAAATAATCTGTATTCAATTACTCTACGTCGTTATCCTAATTCTTTATCATTTGAGACCTATTGAGATCATTATAAAAGAATTTCTATACTGTTAAAGAAGTAATACTTCTTATTTTGCCCTGCAATTTTACGGAATAAGTAATTTTAATAAGCAGTAATTGATTCTCATATCTTACAGTCTAATTATGGCCTACGTCTGAAAATCGTCATTTGGAACGGTATCTTATATGCAATACTATCTTATAACGCTGTAGTATCTTACTCGCCAGATAACCCGGTACCTTACGGGCATGCCTGCCAATTCATGAACTCAACGCTCAAACCGAATTTACCTAGGCGGGGTTAGCCTATATGTCCGGATACTTAAAACCGGCCTGAGTAATTTTTGGATCGAGAGTCTCAGTCCCGTGGTTCATCAGTCTAGACTTTTGCTCGCTCTTTGGACTTTCATCAGCGGAATCTGAAACTCCCTGCCCCTACGGAAGACGATAGCTACCAAGAGCCGTTTTTTTTTTTCTTTTTTTCTGTTCTAGAAAAATCTCTCAAGATGATGTATTTTTAAAACTGTGGGGATGCGGCTATCATTGAATCATACTCAAGTCAACGATTCGGGGGTATCTGTTACGGATATCTTTGGCAAGGAAGGAACGGAGATGACGGAGATAATGCCTTGGCAAATATGTCTACAAGAACAAAATTCTCCATAGCTTTCTTAATAATCAATTTTACATTCACAATCAGAATTCTTCGAGCATAATTCCCTTAATAATGATAATAACATCGGGTTTTGCAACAAGCATCATTTGATTGTTTGTTTCAAATTATATATTCGATATATCAATAATCTTTATTGCATCAAAGATTCAATTCTTCGTTTAATAATTCTTTTTATTATTTTTTAAGAATCGTTAATTTGGTTTTTTATAACGTTATTATATAGATCTGATAATTACGAAACTTTATTATTTTCGATTATCAATTCGAAAGATTCATTGATCAAGTTATTCGAAAAATCGTTTAATATTTCATTAAAGATTTCTTTAAATTTGTTCAAATAATCTCAGAATCTGCTAAAAATCAATGAACACATTTTCGTTTTTTTTTAATCGATTTTCTTTTCGAATTATAACAAACGTGATCGAAAAATTAAATTATCGATCGTATTATTTTTCGAATTATAATTCGTATTTTTTAAATAATTATATCTCAATTATATCGTCTTTTTGAAAATTTATTTTTTATTGAAAATATATCATAATTTATATCTTTTACATTATCAATTATTATTCTCTCAAATTCGTTTAAATTTAAAACTTTTTATTTCACGAAAGTTTTTAAATATATTATCAGAGATATCTTCGCAGAAAAAGTTATTTATAAAAATTTCATCGATTTAATTATAACATCAAAAGATCAATTTTGATAAAATATTAATTTTTTTTAATAATAATGAATCGCATTATAAGAATTATTACGAAATATATTCGATTAATAAGATTTTTTAAATTCTTTCGAAAAATCAAATCTTATCAATAACGAAACAATTTTTGAACATTTGAGATGAAATCTCGATGATTTTGATTTTTTCGATTTTATATATAACGATAAATTTATAAAAAATGAAACGATCATCGAATATATTGAAAAAGAAACATATTTTCGAGACGTTTATCTTTTCATTAAACAAGTTCGAGATCTTATTTTGATAAAAAATATCGAAATGATATAAAAAAATTTATAAATGAATTTTCGAGATATCGCGTTAAAATGATAAATAATGAAATTTTTTATTATCGAGAAGCGAATTATCAAATTAAAAAATGATATCGAAAAATAAATCACGTTATTGATTGATAAATTCAAAGAATTTATTACGATAATTATCGATGTTGTTTTTCATAAACGATATATTATGCGTGACGCAATTTTTAAATAAAAACCTCGAAAATATGTTTAAAAAATCTTGAAATTAATTAAAAATGTAAATATGATTTTTATTAAAAATTAATTTAATATTATATATAACGATTTTGATTTTGAGCTTCGACGTAATATTAAGAAATTTAAAAATTTCATTATAATAAATGTTTTTTTTATTATTCTTAATGATAATAAATATGAATAATAAATTTATGCGAATAAATATAAAAAAAATATGAATTTCGAAAATGTAATCGAAATTTCTTTTCAAATGAATTAATAATAATTTCATTTTTATAAAAATAAATTCGTAAAATAATATAATTAATATAATAATTTTCTTAATCATATTAAAGATTTCGATTAATCGAATTATGATTAATCAAATTTATGATTTAATGATTAAAAAAAAAATCGATTTTCATATTAATATAAAGCGACTTTTATTTTATAATCTCGATATTTTATTTATTAAAAATCTCAAATTTATTAATTTTAATAATTTTTTTAATATTAAAATAAATCATTATAATTAAATTAACGCTTAAATAAAAATATAAGATTTTTATTTACTTTTTTTTTTCAATTTTAATTTTCGAAATTTTAAATTATCGAATTTATAAATAAGTTAAATTTTCGATTTGATTTTCGATTTTAAAGATAATAATAATTTTATTCTTTTTTTTAATCGATTTTTAATAATTTGAATAAGTCTTTATATTTCGCTCGTTTTAATTAATATAATTCGAAATTTCGTTTTCAATTTCAAAATCAATAATAAAGAATTTATTAAGTTTTTGAAAATATAATAAAAAAAAATACTCTCGACGACGAGTATGAGAAATTTATTGAATTATATTAATATTATACTTTCGAAGATTAATTCGAGAATCTTTAAAAAAAAATTCAAAAATATGAAAATTTTTATAATAATAATTTTCATAATTATGACGACATAAATGATATATATTTCGTTAATAAAAAAGTTAAACATCTTTATAATAAATGTGATATGTCGTTTTCATCAAAAAACAAATTTTTTAAACATTTATGAGAAACTTATCGAAAATTTAAAACTTTCGACGCAATTTTCGAAGCTTTTGAAACAATTTTCGAAGCTTTTAAAACAATTTTCGAAGTTTTCGACGCAATTTTCGAAATTTATGTCGCAATTTTCAAAATCGATAAAACATCGATTTCGTTTGAAAAATTCGTTGTCTTTATGATTAATAATGTTGAAATTGTTATAATTATTTATTTTATCATTGAATTATGTGATATAATTATCAAATCGAATTATAATTTTCGTAATTGAAAATATGTTATTTTTAAAATTCGATATTTATCGAATCTTAAAACGAGAGAAAACGATATTTTTTCGAATTTCGAATGTGAAATTACTTTTAATAATCGTGAATATTTTTTGAAAAATGTTTTTAAATTGAAGATCAAAAAGATGATTTCGTTTATATCGATATAAAAAGTGAAAAATAAAATCGTTAATATGAATGAGTATGTTATGATAATTGTATATATTAACGACGTTATTAATAACATAATAAGAATAATTTGTTTCACGATGAAAATATATCTTATAAATAATTTTAAGATTAATATTCTTTTCAAAACGAATATTATAACATTTCAAAATATGATCGTGAATTTAAAAATTCGTATTGTCAAATTCGATAAATGTTAAAGATTTAAAATATCGATCGACGTTGTCACACGAATTCAATCACATTTTAAACGTATTATTTATATCAAATTTTCGATTATCATAACATCAAATATTATTATAAAAATATTTATCGCGTATAACGATATAATATCAAAAAATCGAGATTTTTTATTCGAATCAAATTGTGTTTAAGATTTTAAATTCATAAATGAGATTTTAATTCACGTTATAAATTTCATAATTTTAATAATATTAATTTATAATGTTATAATCGCATTTATTTATTTGTTTCGAAAAATAAGATTTGAATCATTTTATAAATATAAACAAAACGATACTTTTTTGATAATCTTTATTAACGCATCTTTTATTATTAAAAACGTGAAATTATGAAAATCTAATCTCATTAAAAATTTTATAATAATAATTATAACATTTATCGAATTAATATAAAAATTTATTTTTAAAAATTCGATGCTCGAAAATACAATTTTTAAAATTATTATTTTTATGATTAAAACATATGAGATTGAAAATTCCGTGTTTGAAAATATTATTTTTAAAATCATTATTTTTATAATTGAAACGTTTAAGATTTAAATCGATTTAAATTTCGAATATGTAATGTTTAATGACATTATCATTTATGATATTTCGAAAATAATTATTCAAATTATTTCGATAATCGACGAATTTCTTAAAATTTAAATGAATCAAAATATTATCGTGAACATTTTTGAAAAAAAATGAATATTTATATCTTTTAAATCAAATTTTGTATTTAAATCTTTTCGAATTTATCTTATTAATCAAAAAAATAAAAACGTTATTAATAAAACGTTTAATAAATTTCATGAGTAAAACAAAATGCAATAAATCAATTAATTTACGTTTTATAATTATTTAATATTCGTGATATAAAGATAATTATTTGATGATTTTCGAAAAAATCGAATTATTATAAATATTCGAAATTTTAATAAGATCATAAAATTCGATTTTTATTCGTTATCGTTATAATTAAATATTATTTTTATTATAACGAGATTTTTTTATATTTTTATAATGAATGAAAACGATTATTTTTATTAATTTTTTATTCGTTATAAAAATCGATATAAGTTTATAATGATTTTTTATTGAGAATAAAAACAATATAATGTTGCTTTTATAAAATATAAAAAATCATCATTATATATTTAAAGATAAACGAATAAGATTTTCAAATTTATTCGAGAATTTGTCAAAACTTATATAAATGATATAATTATTTTTTCAAAAACGTTATTAAAGCATTTGAATCATTTTAAAAAAAATGTTCATTTTTTTTCATCAAAAAAAAATTAATCTTAATTTTAAAAAATCATTTTTGAATTATTTTTTTATGATTCTTTTTGAACAGCGAATCGATTTTTTGAATTTATTCACATTCAAAAAAAAACTTATTATTATTATAACACTTCGTTTTTTAAAAACATTACGATAATTAAAAACTTTTTTAAGATTTATCGATTAATTTCGATTATTTATATTTAAATACGCTCAACGAGCAAATTTTTTATAATAAAAAAAAACGAATCTTATTAAAAAAATATTTAAGAAATCAAAAAATTATTTTTGAAAACGTCAATTCGATATTACGTTTTACGAATTTATTAAAATAAAAATTCGAACTTTTAAAAATCTTTAAAAAACATTTTTCAATCTTATTTTTTTGATACATTTCGATTTTAATCGTTATTTTTATATCGATTTAAACGTTTTTAAAAAATGAGAATTCGTTATTATAATTTATTATATAATCGATAATTTTAACGAATCTTTTTCGCGTATAAATATATAATCGATTATATTTATTAATAAAATGCTCAATCAAGCGAAATAAAATTATTAATTTATGAAATTAAAAATTATCGAGATAATTTGAATAATTAAAAAGATATAATATATAATGAAATTTATCAAAAAATCGTTTATAATAATATATATCGATTATTTTATTATCGTATTAATATCTCGATAAATTAATTTCATTATTTTAAATATTAATAAATTTAATTTACGTTTAATACGCGCTTCTCAATATTTATCGATGTTTAATCTTTTTATACATTATAAAATAAAAAAGATAAACGTCGTTTTTAATGCTTTATCACGTCTTTTGAGAAATCTTATTATAATATCGAAAAACGATTCGAGAATATTGAAAATTTTATACGAATAAACAATGAAAGTCATCGAATAAAACTTTTATTTTATGAAAAAAAAATTATTTTTTTAAAAAAGCGGAGTTATTTGTCATTTATTATATTATTTTTATAAAAATGTTCGACGATTTTAAATCACGTCTCATTTTTAAATATATCAAAAATGAATAATAAAATAAGATTTTTGAAATAATTCGAAAAATTGCGAAGGAAATTGCTTTAAATCAATTTAAAAAAATCTTATAATTTTTATAAAAATTTATCATTTTATAATTTTTATAAGATTTTATTATTGCAAAAAAAGTTTCATTATAATAAATCTTCGATTCTCATTTTGAAGATTTCGTCGATAATTGATTAAATCTTCGATTTAAGGTTCGAAATGAATTGATTTATTATATAAATTTTTATAATAATCGAGAAAGATTATATATTTTTAATGCATTGAAAAAAAAAAAATTCGAATTAATTCACGATCGTTAACATTATAAAGGATTTCATAAAACGTATAATCGAATTATAAACTTTATTTATATATAACATTTATTAAAACATTTTCGAATATATATAAATTATTGTTTGAAATGTGAATTAAATTAAATTAAACGTTATAAGTTTTATAAGAGCATAATTTTCATTGATAAATCAAAAATCTCATTTCACATTATAATTATGAATTTCATAATCGCGTTTTCGCTGATAATAAACGATTTTGATAATTTATTTACAATAATAAACAAATTTTTTAAAAAAATCTTATTAACATTTGAAAAGATTATTTATATTGCTGCGAAATGAATTGATATTTTTTTTATAAATTTTATACAATAAAAATGAGAAATTTTTTATATCATAATAAATAATAAAAATTCGAAATTTATATTAGATTTATAATAAACGATCTTTCATAAATTGAAAACAAAAATTCTTATTTTAATAATTTATTATTTTTAAATGAACGAATAATTCGAGCGTACGAATCAAATCATAAAGATCGCGTTTCGATATTTCATTATAATTAATTTTAATATTAATTAAATATTCGTTTTTTCGTATTTTATAAATAATTTGAATAATTTCAAAAATCAATTTATTAAGATAATATCGAACGAAATTCTTTATAAATTTAATATTCGTAACATATTCGAATTACTTATTGAGTTATTATAAAATTTTTTTAATCGTTTATAATAAATGAAGCGAGAGCAAATTAAAAATGTTATTATATTCGCAAATATTTTTGCAAAGATTTATTATAATAAATTTCATATGATTTTGAAATTAATATATAATAATATAACATATTTGCGTTTGCATCATAAATATGAAATATCAAATCTTGATAATCGAAAATTACATTATCAAAGAATCGATTCGTTTCAAATTCTCGAGAAAATGAGATCTTTCGTTTATCGTTTGAAACTTTTTTTAATTATGAAGATTTATTCTGTTGTGTCGATAGCTCAATTAAAATTTATTTCGAACGATAATTCGTACGAACGTTTTTATAACACGAATTCTTTTTTCGTAAAAGAGAAAGTCGAAAAGAACGTCGATCTCGAGTTTGTTTTCAAATACAAGCTCTATGAGATCGAGCGACTTCTAATAATCAAATGAAAGAACTGTGATAACGAACATAATGTTTGATACCCCGTACATGCACTTCAGAAAGCTCGGGATCTCATAAACGAATGTGATGTTATGATCGCCAAACAAGGCCCGAGGAAACGAGGTCGCCTTCGCAAAAAGCTGCAAATCATCGATTTCGATAAACTTAAAGATATTTTTGTTAAAAAGTGAGGACGTTCACGAAAAAAAGTCAACCTCAAATCGATCTGAGAATGCTTATTATCAAATTTTTAATTCCATAAAGCATTACGAAAAAAAATTCTTGAGAAAATTTTTGAAAACGGATTTTCAAGTTACGGATGAAATTTACATCATCATTTCAAATTTTACTCAAATCCTGAGAACGAAATGTGTTTTTGAAATAGATTTTCGTAATGCCTTTGCTTATACCAGCGAGGGCGTTAATTTTTTATTTTCTGTTAATATTGTTACGAATATCTTTGATAAAAAAAAAACGGAGATGATAAAAAAGGAATGAAGATGACGAAGATAATGCCTTGACAAATATGTTTATAAAAATAGAATTCTTCATAGCTTTCTCAATAATCAATCTTACATTCACAATCAGAATTCTTCAAATATAGCTCTCTTAATAGTATCGCGCTTCATGATCGATACGTTCTATTTGCCCTTATAAGAGTTACTATATCGCCGTTATAAATTATTCCGTTTAACAAAAACATTATATTTTTTACGCGCGTAAAAGTCAAAATTAATTAAAATCAAAATTAAAACATTTTAATATTAATTATATATATTTTAATATAAATATATTTATATTATTAAAATATATATATTTTTATTTCATTAACGTTATTTTAAATTAAATTTAAAGAATTTAAAATTTAATAACGTAAAAACGTATTTATTTCGTTTTTAAAATTAATTTTTTTGATCTTTTAAATATATATATACACGATAAATGAAATAAATTAAAATTTTGTAATAATAAATATACGCACACGATTTTCAAATTATTATTATAATTAAATTATAATATAAAAAAAAAAATTATTATTTAAAAAATTATATTTTTAAAAAAAAGTTTGTTTATATATATATATTTTATTGAAATTTTTAAAAGAGTTGTTAAGAAAAGTTTTATAAAAAGTTTAATGTTTATAAAATAGATTTTTCTTCCGATAGCTTTTTTTAACAAAAATTATCACATTTATAATTCACGTATCGTGACTCGTTTTTTCATTTTTTTTGATTTCTATTATGACGAACGTTTCTTTTCGAGAAACGTAGCAAAAGTGTTAATTAATTATTTTAATAACTCGATTTACGACTCTCAAATACGATTTTAAATATATTAAATCGAAACTCGAAACGATATAGTTATTAAAAGTTGCATTTATATTATATAAACGATTTTATAATTTTATCTTTTACGAAGCGTTATATTCGATAGTTTTTTAAATTTACGAATAATTTTATTAATCGTCGATTTATTAAAATAATTATCGTTAAAGAAATTAGTTTTTTAAAACGTTAATTAATTATAGACGATGATATGTTGAAAATGCGATATAAAGAAACTCGGTTTTCAATCAAGTTTTAAACGTGTTAAACGACGATAGTAATATTTAAATAACTTTATATTTTATTTACTATATTATATATATTATTTACATTATATAATATAATTTATAAAGCATTTAATTAATTAATAAAAGAGTTTAAAATTTTCGATGTTTTTGCGATTTTTTGTTTCGTAAAATATATATATGCGAGTAAGTGTTATAATTATTACTATTAATTTACAAAAGTTTCTTGCAAACGCTTTTGCTGAGAAGAAATCAAAAAGCTTAAACTATCTTAATATTAACTTCTTCGTCTTCTCACAAATACGAATTTTGAGATAATAAAAATTCATCTTCTTTTCACATTATAATTAAATTATAATATTATAATAATAATATCACGATTACTTTTAAACATTATAATATACTTATAAAAGAATTTAATGATTTATTAACATTATTATCAATATTAATATTAATTTCAATTTGTTAAAAGCTTGTTGCAAGACTCTCAAATCAATTTAAATTATGTTATCGTCGACGACAAGTTAACTTCTTCAATTGCGTCGAATAACATTTTCATTTCTATTATAAACATTTCTTTTATTCTTTTTTTTATTAACAATTTCGTACGCATTGCATATTAAATCGTAACATTTATCGAAATTATTAACAAAATTTAAGAGATTTCTTATGAAATAACAATTATTATTCGTTATATCGTTGTTAATTACGCACGTTCGAAGTTAATTATTATAAAATCTTAGTTTATCGATTTTCTTTTTAGTTTATTAAAAAGCATAAATATTTTTATTATAACGATTTATTAAAGTTTTTAATAATTATATTTTAAATTTAAGAATTATTTCAATCATTTAACACTTTTTTCAACGTTATAAATTCTTTTCGATAAAAATTACGCTTATATTATTTCGAATTATTCTTTCGATTATCGAATTATTATCATGAATAACATTTGCTATTACGTCAGCGAAAGAAATTATCTATCGTCGATTAATCGAATTTGAGTTATTCATGATTTAAGAATTTACGAAAACATAATTTTTAAAATTATATATTATGATAGCGAAGATTTATATTATATTCGAACTTTCAAAATTTATAAAAAATCTCGAATTATTAGGAAAATCAAGATTGATAACATTTATTGTTATTAACAATAACGAAGCAAATCGATTTTACATAAACGACCTTAATTTCTTCGATTCGTTTTACGATAATAAATTTGTTGATATCGTTTTTATCATAAAACATTTTAACAAAAACATTCATTTTTAAAATATATATGTCTTCATCGATCGAATTAAGAATATTATTCGTGTTAAAAGTGATATATTGTTATAACAAAATCTTTAAATCTATTTAAAAGAAATAATCTTTATTTGGTTTATTATTAAATTAATTGAAAACGATAAACGTTTTGTTATTTACAACATAAATAAATAATATCGTTTATTATTAAGTCGTTGAAAATCATCTCATTTTCAAGACATGATCGTCTTATTACGAGAAAAATATTTTTTATAAAATGCTTTTTATTATAAAAAATCGCGCGAATATACTTAAATTATTATAAAAATAATTCAAAATGCAGATATGAAAATAATGAAAGATCATATATTATTTATATAAAATGATTTTAATATGAAATTTCAATGAAACATATTAAAATTCGATATTAATATTAATTATAATCGATTTTTGAAATC
This sequence comes from Alectoria sarmentosa, assembly GCA_009733775.1. NCBI lineage: Eukaryota > Fungi > Ascomycota > Lecanoromycetes > Lecanorales > Parmeliaceae > Alectoria > Alectoria sarmentosa. Next base: position 193,388 of record WOGZ01000028.1, read on the forward strand.
GCTAAATAAGCGAAAATATTAATAATGAATATATATTATACGTTATTCGCGACAGATTTTTATATAACAAAAAAAGTTAAACGCAAGAAATTTTCGTGAATATTAATTTAAATCGTATTAATCTCAATCTCAATCTTAATTTAATATTTATTAAAACAATTAATAATATCGTTCGTGAAAGTTTTTTATAAATAATTAAAACAATCAACGCTCGATTTATTAAAATTATTAAAATTATCAATTATAAACGTATCAAAATAACGAAAACGCTCGTATTTTATCATTCGTTTTCTTTATAAGATTTTAAATCACGACATCGATTATAACAAAAAACGCGTTAAATTTTCGTTTATTTAATCGTCTTTAATAATAACAAAATCGATAACCTTTTCATTTTAACAATAAAAACTATCAAAATCAAAATCGATTTTCGTTATAATCTCAAAAAACTTATTCAACAACGATTGAGAAAAATAACGAAAATGAATCTGATTATATCGATCAAAATGTTTACGTCAATTATGTTTTATATTCATTTAAAAAAGGTTTTATAAAAGATTATAACAATTACGACGATAATAAAACACAAAAAAATAACGATTAAGATGATTACGTGAAAGACTATTTCTTTAAAATTTTTTTTTTACAAATTATTAATGTGAGCATTATAAATGCAAAATAACGTCACATAATAAATTCTTTATTCATTTACGCAACGAATGTTGAAAAAAAAACTTTTTATAAATAATCTTACGAAACAAAAAAAGCTTTTCGCAAATAAATTTAATCAAAATAAGAATTTCGCTATCGAAGCATTTAATGTTAACATTAACATCGCTAATAAAAAGCCTTTAATCATTTTTTCTATATTTAAATTTATATTAAATATCGAATTTATCTTTCGAAATTATTATTACATTATCACACACATTAATTAAAAATCTATAATCGAAAAGTAAAAGATTTATATAAATATCGATTATATTATAATTATAATCGATCGAATTTTCATTTTCATTATTACGAAAATCAAGAAAATGATTATCAAAATATCGATTCGAGGTTTAAAATTTAAGATTTATCATTTCGACGAATATATTATTTTTATCTTTTATATAAAAAGCGTGCTATTTAATAACATTTATGTTTTCGTTTAAATCACACGAAAAATTTATATTATCGACGATTTTAAAGTAAACATGTTTATCAAAACGAATATCTTTATATTAAAAATAATAATCATCGATTTCGTTACGCAATTTATCAAAATAAATAATTATCGTGAAATAATTATACTCATAAATTTTCGTGCTCGTTTCGAATTTATTAAACGAATCGTGAAATTAATCTTTTATATAATCTTATTTTTTCGTGTTATTATTCTCATAATAATAATTTATGTTAACGATTTATTAACGAATCGAGATTTACTTTTTAAATTATAATGTTTTTTATCATTAAATCACGTCGAAGAAATTTACGTTTATATGATCGATATTTCTTTTCGCGAAATTTAAGTCAAAAATAACATTAATCAATTAATTATTATTTCACATAAAACACGATTCGAAATATTGAAAAAATATAAATAAAACGAATACTTCTTTATTAAAACACATTATATCGATTTTATTGTTATAAATTAACGAAATTGAAAAATTAAATTAATTAAAAACATTATTATTATAATTATTATTATAACAATTATTATAATAACATTCGATCTTTATATCGATTTAAGAAAATCTTTTATAAACATTTTTATCAACACGACTGTTTTTATAAACTCTTATCTAAAAAATGTTATATTAAACGAAATAATAATTTATAAAAAATCTAAAATAATTAATTTTTTAATAAATTTATTTGATGAGTATCAAGATTTTTTTATTAATTAAAATTAAACGATGAATAGTTTTAAAAAAAAATGAACGTTTATTTCGTTAAAATTTAATGTAACGTTTAAATTTATTGTAATATACCCGATAAAATAAAAAGATAAAAAAGTTATTAATATTATATTTAAGAAGTTTTATAAGAAAAAAAAGATGACGTGAATCAAATAATTTACGTTTTACAATTATTTCATTTTCGTGATTTGAAAAAATACGTTTAATAATTATAAAAAACGTGTTATAATAAATATTCGCGAACTTAATAAAATTATTAAAACAAATTCTTATCCTTTATCGTTGCAATCAAAATCATTTTTTTATTATTAAAATATTCATATTTATTTATTATAAATATTATCGATTAATTTCATTAATTCTTTATAACACATAATAATTATTATAAATTCACGATAATCAACTATAAAGGACAGAAAGAATTTGTTATCGCCTTTATAAATTATAAAAAATCGTCTTCATATATTCAAAGACAAATTAATATTATATTACGACAATTTAAGAATTTTATTAAAACATTTATATATTATATTATCATTTTTTCTTATACGTTATAAAAACATTTTAATTATTTATGACAGATCTTCGAGCTTTTTCGTATTAAAAAAATTAATTTGTTTTTTATTAAATCACTTATCGATTATCCCTCGATCATTCTTTTAAAATAATGAATTAATGATTTAAAAATGTTTATTTCTTAAAAAAAGATTTATGTTATCATTAATTTAAAGTTTTCAAAAACGTTACAAAATTTTGAAATTTATTTAGAATTTATAAAATAATTTAAATTATCAATATTTCGTTATATTTAATTAATTAATTTATTATAAAAACGAAAGATTATATTTATTAAAGAATTCGGAGCTGATAATAAAAGACTTGCTCACAAACAATCTGTTATTAAGATAATCTTTTACGCGCTTATAAAAATAAAAGTTGAAGCTTTTCATAAATTATAAAAGATTTTCGATATATTTTTTTTTTAATACATTACGATTTTATAAGGTTTTTGTTCATAAATTTAAACGCCTTCAAAAAATGAAAATTTGTTATTATAATTTATTATTTCAAATATAATTGAATATCAAAAAATGTCAAGATAACACGTACGAATATTTAATTAATTATGTTTTTTAATAAATGTCTCAACGCTATCGAACAAAATTATTAATTTATAAAATTGAAAATCATTAACATTATATAAATCGTGAAAAAGATTCGACATATAATTGAATTTAATTTGAAATCATTAATGATAATTTATATTAATTATTTTATTATCGTGTTTATTTTTAAATAAATCATTTTGAATATTACGAGCATTAACAAATTCAATTTACATTTTATTCGTATTTTTTAATATTTATCGACGTTTGATTTCGAACTTCGTTATAAAATCGATAAATCGAATACGATATTTAATGTTTTATCACGTTTATTATAAGCTTTTGTTTTAATAACACTTTTAAATCGATTTAAAAGAATATTTGATGCGTTATATAATAATATAAACAACTTATTAAAATTTATAATAATAAATCTTTCGTTAACGAAGGGAATATTTATTTATTATATTATTTTTATAAAAATATCGAACGACTTTAAATAACGATTAAAACGTGTTTATTTTAATAATCTTTATTAAAAAAAACTTTTTACTATATTAAGATTTTGTTGAAAATACGATTAATTGGCTATAAAATGCTTATCAAGCTTATAATAGACGATATGCTCATAATTGACGACATAGTGATGTCGACAATGTGATACATCAGAAAAATCATATTTTGGGTGATTATAAGTTGATCGATTCTTTTATGAGAATTGATTATTTATTAATTTTTTATCAAGTTATAAATTTGATAAAATATCGTTTATTAAGCAAATATAATAAGCTTGACAATATAACAATATAACGATTCTTTTAATAATTGACGAATAATAAATAATATATCATGTTTTTATAATGTTTTTTTAATTATCTGCTATTTTTATAATGTTTACGTGTTTAATTATATTCGAGGTTTTTTGCTTAATAATCTTTAAATGATTTCGTTAAAAATTATTAATTTATCAACGTCTTCATCAAAGATTATTGATTTATTAACGTTCGCGACTTTTTGAGATTCGAGATCAAAGACGTTTTTTATATTATTATTTATATTAACGTTCGTTAACGACGTAGACGTAAATGAATAATAACGCAATGAGCTTGATAACTTGATAATTTCAAATTATTCGATAATTTTTATTTAATTAAACTTACGTTTATGATTTATAAACGTAAACGTAAATATAAACGAATAATAACGTAATAAGCGATCACGTTTTAATTTATTAATAATAATATTGAGCGTCGAAAAAGATTTCTTTATTAAATATTCATATTTTTAATCGAATTTAATTTGATTAATTTGATTTATTCGATTAAAGATTGAAAATTTTGACTCAAAAAGAGATTTATTCTCAAAATAATAATTAAATAAAAATTCGAAAACAAATCGTCGACGAGATAAAATTAAATCGACATATAATTTTAAATCGATTGAATTGACATTGTTATTATATTTCGTTATAATCTTCGCGTCGCCTTTTTTTAAAATTTTATATTGTTTAAAAATGATTTTTGTATCGAATGCGATGATCAATTCGATAACGACATTTATTTCAACGCGAATATTCGTTTTAACGATCTTTTTTTTAAACGAATATATAAATTATTTACGTAAATTGTTTTTAATCTTATTTTTTCTCTTTCGAGAATTGAATTTATATATCTTTTGATCGTCGTCGTCGTCGTTTTCGTTATTATTAATAATATTGATATATTTCTTAATTATCGAACGATGCGATATAACGTTAAATTCGTAACGTCGCTCGATTATCGCGTTATCTTTTTTTATTTTTAACGTTGATCGATGAAATCGTTTAACACATTTTAATAACGTGTAATTGATTTTATTATGTTGATTCACATTTAAATTAATTTGTTTATTAATATCGATTATACGTTTATGTTTTATAAATATATATAAGACATTATCTTATCGATCAAAATTTATTATAAACGCGTATAATTTTTTAATTTTAATTATGTTAATTATAAATGCTTTATTAAATTCATAATAAATATAAGATTTTTAAAATTCGACTTTGATTTCATCATTGAACATTTTTTTTTTATGAATCTTAATTTGATTCTTTTTTTTAATAAAGTCAATTTTTTTATATTTAATATAAATCGTTTTTATTCAATTATCCTCGATATTTAAATTCGCGAAAAATTATGATATAATATATCGATATATGAAATAAAAATCAAATTTAAATTTTTTTAATAAGTTAAAAAGCTTCTTTTTGATAAAGATTTCGATAATTTAATTTTTTATAATATTATTATTATTCGCGTTTTTAATCGCAACATCATTAATTATTTTTATATATATTCATAAAACGTTTTTGAAAATTTCGAATTTGTTTTTATAAATTTGCAATTGTGTCTCATTTGATAATTTATTTAAATTAACGTTTTGATTTAAGATTGCGTAAATATATTTGTTAATAATAATCAATTTTTATGTCATTATATCGTTAAATTTGATATATTCGATTATCGAAAAAATAATAACATTAATTATTATTTTCGTTTTCCTCACCTTTTTTATTAAAAACGTTAATTTGTTTTTAATTTTGATTTAAATATTTATTAACGTTATTTTGAATAATTGCTTTATCGAAATCGTAAATTTTGATAATATGATTTTCAACGAAAATGATTTAAATTGATTTTATAAATCTTTTAATTTTTGTATAGCGTTCGACGTGTTTTTTATTATAATTATCAACGCGATTTCATCAACAAAATAAAATTTCGTTTTAATTAATAATAAAATAAAAATCGACTCGATAAAAATAATTAAAATCGAAAACTTATTAAAAAGCGTCGAAATTGATGATAACGATAAACGATTTAAAGATTCGTTTATTTGATTAACGATTGAATTAAAGCGTTTAATAAAGATTTGCTTTATCAACGCAAATTGTAAAAACGATAATATATATAAATCGTTATTCGTTATGCATAAATAACAAAATGTTTTCTTTTCGTAAATGAAATAAAATTGTTTTCTTTTAAATTTATAGAATTTTATCTTTTTTTCGATTTTTTGAAAATTCAAATTAATTGATTTTATTCGTTCAGCTTTTTTATCGTTATATAAACGATATAATTGCATATATATAATGTTTTTATTCTCATCGCGCTTAAATTCGTTTGCTATCGAATTTATATTCATTTTATTTATAATAATATATTCAATTATTTGAAAGATTTTTGATTATCGTTTATTTTTTTCTCGTTATAAGATTTATATTTTTATTATTTTATAAATAAAGAAATCAAATAATAATGTTTCGATAAAAAGATAATTTTTTATATTCTTAAATTTAAGTTTTTTTATAAATCAATTCAATATTAATAAAATATTTATTTCTTTTAAATCTACGAAAATAAGGTCTTATAATCACATATATGCTTTTTTATAATAATTTTAATTTTTTAACTTTCACGTTCAATATCTTTTCTCACTCATTATTAAATGTTTTTTCGATATTAATTTTAAAACGATATCGTTATTTATTATGTTTCGAATATTATTAATCAAAATAATTATTAATTCGATAATTTTCTCGATAAGTTGTATAACGAATAATTATTTTCTTTATTTTTTCGATTTAATTAATTTTTTATTGATATTAATAAGGTTTATTATGATTAAATTAATAAATAAAATGATTATTGAATAAAAATAATAAAGTAAATAATAATCACGAAATATTTGATATTAAAAAAATGAATTGATAACATAAAATTTCGCGTTAAATCTTGTTTTCGCCTTAATGCGATTGTCTATCGCGTTAATTAATCATAAACTCATTTTTAATAAATATATTCGTGATCAAATGATAAATATTTATTTTAACGTTTTAAAATGATAATTTAACGTTTTCATTTTGCATAAATGAGCATATTAATTATAATTAAAAATTATCATAATTAACATTAAAAGCATTGACGGTTTTTTTGAATTTGTTACATTTTATACATTATTGCGAAAATATATTAATTGAAACAATCATAAATTTAACATTTTTTTTGATCGATCACATTTTGAGATTTGTTATTCGAATATATGAGTTTTTTTATATTCGTCGATTAAATTTTTTGCATTTCTCAATAAATCATCTTTATATTATTAATCGAATTTTGATTTTCATCTTAATCATCGTATAAGATATTCAATTATCAACTTTTTCATTTCATAACGACGTTAACGCTTATCAATCAACTTTTTTACGACATATTTATGTTATTTTTCATTAAATTCGATGATCATCGATAAATAATTAAATCGAATAAAGCGATTATATAAATCTTCATTTTTAAACGTTAATTCGAATTGCGTAATTGATATAATGAGATAAATTTGTTAATGAATCGATACGTTTATTTTATATATCAAATTATCGATTTTTTGAAAAACTTTAAACGAGCCTGCTCTTTAATTGATAAATTTAAAATTTAAAATTTTAAACAAATTATATTTATAATGAAATTTCAAAAAAATCTTTTCACTTTTATTAATAAAAATTGATCGATAATGAATATTATAAATAATTTTCGTTTTGACGTTAATTCAGGCGATTGTTTTTTTCGCGTCTTTAACATTAATAAATCGTTTTGATAAAAACTCGTTATTTCGAATTTAATTTAAAATTAATAATAAAAAAATATCGCGAAAACGATAATCATAAATGATTTTGTTTACATTTAATTTTATAATCGAGCTCGACAAATTATTGAATATATCACATAAATGTGATAAATATTTTATTCAATTGACGATGAGATTGCTCGTTAATCAATAACGTAAAATAATTTCGATCATTTAATTGATTCTTTTTAATTAATCATCGATTTATAAATAATATATCATATTAATTAAAAAATTAACGTTTAATTTTTTAAAAATGAATTTTTAAAAAACGAACATAAATTTTTTGTCGCGGTTAAAAATAAATGTTATTGATAAATTTTAATCGATAATTTCATTTAAAAAGATTTCGATTTAATTCTTCGCTGAGAAAATATTTTTATCAAAAATAAAAATAATTCTTTTGAAAAATTTATAAATTATTAACATAATAATGTTTATTTTCTTTATTATTTTTAACAATGTTAATATAAAATTAATGATAATTATATAATACGATATTAACGATTCGATTATAAAAATAAATAAATTATATTTCGTATAACGTTTTATTTGATTAATGTTATATTTATAATAATAATAAATATAACGATAAAATCGACGAGTAAATTTCCTAAAAAAATAATTATTCGTAATCACTTTATACGTTTTATTGAATTTGATATGTGTATTTTCATTATATGCTTATTAAAAAATCTTTTTTTTTAATTTTTTAAATAAATAAAATCGCATTTTATCAAAAGAGTTTATGAAATATAACAAATCGTTGATGAGGTGAAATTGAATGTCAAGAATTAAATCCTCGTTTTTTAACATTTTTTATATTTTAATTCATTTTTTATCTTTAACATAAAAAATTTAAATTTTCACCTTGAATTTTTTTAACATTTTTATCAAAAATTCGTTAAAAATAAATATCTCGTTAAGGGTATTTTTCTTCGAAATTAACATGTTTTTTTCAAATGTCGATTCATTTATGAATTTAAAAAGGACATTCGACATCACGTGTTGTTTATTAAGTTTATAATGAACATCAAATTTAAATTATGATAAATATTATGATGTTTTTATTAAGCGTAAATTCAACTTATTTATCGAAGATGATATCAAATTAATTTATTTGATAATGTTAATTGTTATTAAATGATTCGTATACACGATTATGATATGTGATGAATTATTAATATAATATTTAATTTTGCGAATTGTTTAAACGAGCCCGATAACCTTCAACTCGATTAATTAATAACGAAATTCGACGTCATTTAACGATTTAAAAGAAAATAATATTGATATAATATCGCTTTTGAAAAAATCATTGCTTTCGAAATTATTTTTAATATAATACACATAAACATCGAAGCCGCGTTTTTTAAAAACGTCGATATTAACATAAATTCGTTATTTTCAATTAAAATATATCAAAAAATTCGATAAATTTTTTTTTTTTATAATAAACGAAAGAAATCAAGTAACAATTATTTTTTATCGATAAAAATTCTCTTAATAAATTCTCGTCGTTTTTATCCTTTAACGATAAACGACTTTTTTAATAAAAAGATCTTTTTTCGTTAAAAAGACTTCGTCTTTTGCGCATAATATATAATTTTGATTCTTATTCATTTCGTTAATTCGAAATAATGTTTTAAAATTTCGAAATCGATAAAGAATTTGATATTTATTAAAATTTCAATTCGTTTTTTTATTATAAATAATTCGAAAACATCGACTTTTTGCTCGAAAAAAATAACGTTTAAATAATTCAAAAATGTTTTTTTTAAATTAATGATAATTTTCAATTTTTTTAATAATTGAAAAAATTTGCGAAAATGCTCAATATGCAACTCGAAATTTTTTAAAAATATTATCAAATCGTTAATATAAACTTTAACAAAAATTTTGAAAAATTTTAATTTTTTATTTATAATACGCTACACGTATAATAATAAACCTTTAAAATTCATTATAATAACTTTAAAATATTCGAATCCTCGATAAAAAACGATCTTTTGTTTATATTAATTTTCGAATTAAACGTCAAATTGAAAAAAAAAAAAAAAATCATCGAAAATATTAATGTATTTTATGTTTTATAACAAATTAATCATATCGCTTTATAAAAACAATAAATAAAAATTCATAATAATGATTCGATTAAATTCACGAATATTCACAATTACTCTTAATTTCCTTTTTGATATCTTTTTCGATTTTTCGAATATCATTTTTCAAATTATAAACATAAATTAAAAAAAGAAAAAAAGTTTCGTTGTTCATTTTATCTTATTTTACGTATATAATTTATCGAATTCCTTATCAATTATTTCTTTATTTATCGCGTTCAACGAATAAATTTTTTAAACGAATTTAAAAATCGATATAAAATTTCAATCGATGTTCAAATTGATTTTTATAAAATCATCCCTTAAGACGTTTATAATTTCATCGATATTTTTTTAAATATCAACATATTCGATTATCAAAGTTTTCAAATTAACAATTTGTTTCTCGATATCATACATTGAAATATCATTATTTATTTTAATATCAAAATTATTTTTTAACGCGTTAATTCTCAACTTTCAACTTTTCGTTATTAAATTATAATCATTTAAATGAATAATGAAATATAAATTAACGTTATATTCAATAATGATGTTTAAATTGAAATATCGAAATATAATCTTAATAATATCAATATCATTTTTAATATAAATGAAAAAAATCTCGACGTTTATTATGTGAGCATAAACTCTTATATGATTAAATTCGAATAAATAATTTTTGTTTGATAAGAGCGCTGAGATACGTAATTCGATAAATATTCTTATTATCGATTTAAAAAAAATCGTAATTCTTTTTTAATTGCGTATTATTTATTATACGTTAACGTTATTCTTAATCTTAATTTAAATATTCGTTATCAAATCATTATAACTTTTAATCAATAACTTTTTCTCATTAACGTCAATATTTATACGTTTTAAATTTAAAATATTCATTTTCAAAAACATTTTTATTTTGAGATTATCGATAATATATATTTCTCTGCGTATATAAATTATTAATCATTAATCATTAAATATGTTAAAAATATATAAATCGAAAAGGCAATAATCATTAATCATGTGCTTAAAAATATCGATTTTTTTAATATTAATACTCATTTTAATTCTTTTGATTAAAACATTTAATAAATTTTTTTTCAAATTTTTTTTATTAATCAGCGATATGATATATTTTAAATTTACGTATATGATGATTTTAACTTCTCGCAAGACAAAAAACATTATTAAAATAACGAAATGTCATTTTTTGAAAGCGAGTCTTATATTTGATGTCTTTTTCGATATTAATTTAATGATAAAACATTCAAAATTTATGAAATATATTATTTTTTCGATCTTCTTTTACTCGTTATTAATAATTTCATTATCATTAACAAAAATTATCATAATTTTCGTAATGAAAATGATAACTGCGATTCTCGTGTTAAAGACGATTTTATTGATATTCTTGATTTTATTTTTATAAATTTTAAAATGAATATATAATTTGTTTCTCGAAGAAAAACCTTTTTTGCATTTTCGACACGTTTTAAATTTCATTAATCGTGATTTCATAAAATACGAATTGAAATAATTCATTAACGCATAATAAATGTTAACATCGATATTAACGTTCTTTTTATCGTTCTCAAATTGATTTATAAATATTAATAATTCATCATAAACATTAACATAATACCCGAAATTGTTCAAAACAAAATCGAATTTCTCATTTTGAAATTTATTAAATTAATATATTTCATAATCATTTTTTAAATATGAATTTTGAAGATTTTTATAATAAACGATCGTCGGTTGAAAAGGAGCATAATTAATATTTTATTAATATCGTTATTTCGAATTATTATCAAATTGAAAATCTTCTTTTTCTCGAAAAAAAAAATTACGATTTTTTTGATAATTCAAATCGTTTTAATAATTCGAATTATCTCGATAATTCGAATTATTTTTATTATCATTTAATTGATGAGAAGGATAATTGAATTGTTAAAAAATCTTTATCGATTGAATAACATCGATTATTAAAGTCGTAATTGTTAATGATTTATTTTGAAAAGCGATGATCTGCAATTGATTTTGAGATTTTTTTTATAAAAAAGAAAATGATTATCCTTCTCGATTAACATATTCATTTTGATATAATTAATATGTTTTTTAACGATTATCATATTGATAATATGATCGATTAAATTATTAAAATTAATATTATAAGCGATTAACTTCATTTTGATAAGAAAAAAATTTGTTAACATTGAAATTTTATTGTCGAAATTTATTATATTGATTTTGATTTTATTATTTAAATTATGTATTATCGATTTGTCTCGAACGATTAATTCGTCGACGTTTATTCATTATCTTTCACAAATCTTTTTTTATTTTCAATTTTTTTATAAACGCTTATATCGTTATAATAAACGTCGACATTAACATCATTAATCGAATTTCGATGTCAAGATTTTGTTATATTCACATTAAATGAACGTAACGATCATCTACGTTTAATGTCATAACGTATAATTAAACGTTTTATAAATATCCTTAAAAATCGCGTTTTTTGATGACGTTTTTAAAAAAATATTTTTCGATATACAATTTATTTATTGTCTTGATTATATTCATCTTGAATTATAATATTAATTAATCGATAAAATCGATTAATGTTATATTCTTAAAGGCTTTTCGTTTGAAATCATCGATTTTTTCGAAATATTAATTTAATGTTAAACTTCGAAAACAAAAAAAAAGATTTTTTTTAATAATGATCTCGTCGATAAATAAAATATAATTATAAACACGTTTATTGAAAATGTAAATCTCTTTAAAAATGATTTTAAAGCGTCAAAATGAAAAAATTTAAGATCTTAAACATTAAATCGTGATTAATCATTATTATCGATAATATTAATAACATTATCAAACGACCCTGAATCGCTAGATTTATTTTGTTTTTCGCGTTTTCTCGACAAATCTTATAATTAAATCAATATAAATGCGATTTTAAATTCGTCTTTGATAAGAGCACGAAAAATCTCATCAAATTAAAAATGTGTTTAATTATTCATAAATGTCGATTTCGATGTTATCGAATTATTATTTATAAATAAAAATAAATTGATAATAATCGTGTTAAACTTTATAAAAGTTAATCTTTTCATCAATTTTTATGTTAATCAATTTTTTTTAAAAGCTTTTGACGAACATCGAGATGATTTTTAACGTGAAAAAAATTAGCGAAATAATTAATATTCTTCAAATATAAATTGAAAATTTTTTCAATTATCTTTTAAAAGAGATTATAATTTAATAAATGAATAAAATAAAGAATTATTTTAAAGATTAATGAGAATAAGCGATCTCTTTGATATCAATAACGAATTAAATAACGATTTCGTGAAATTAATGAAATCGCTTTCAACGAGAGAAAGATTGTTAATGAATAATATTAATTTCGATATAATAATAAATTGAGAAGAGTTTAACTTGTCAACGTTCTAAATATTATCAACATTTTAAATAATGTTATTTGATATATTTATTAATTATTCGATTATCGATTTGATATCATCATCTTTCGACAATTCTTTTAAAATAATGAATTTTTTATTTTTTTTGAAATCGATGAAAAGAATAAATAAAGTTTCTTTTTCGAATTGCTTTCTTATTTCGAATTATTTTTTTATTTCGAATAACTTTTTTATTTCGATTTTAAAAATGATTTAAAATATCGAATTACGTTTTCGATGTTTTTATTAAATTCCTTGATAAAAAATTTCAAAAAGAATTTATTTATCACTCAATTCGATGATCACGTAAAAATTTAAATAAATTTCGATTGTGAGCGAGCCCGAATTTTTTTTATTAAGATATCTTTTTATTGCTCGAGCTCAATCGAACGTTGAATATATTTCATAATGAAATTAATAACAAATCGAATTTCTTTTTTAATAAGAACAATTAATGATAATTCAAATTTGATAAAGTTTTGAAATTGATAAATTATAATGAAAATATTTTTTATAACGTTAAACTCGAAAATAGATTTCAATTTAATAATGTTTTTTTATAAACAATTGAATAATGAGCGTCGATTGAAGATTTACAACAAATATATAAAAAGAGAATGTTTTTTTTAAATCATAAAGAGAAAATAATAAAAAGAGTGAATTTGATAAGATTTCAATTATCGATTCTTTTCGTTAAATGATATTTGCCTTTTAATAAAGAAATACGTTTATCGATTTGAGAAAAGATCGTTAAAAGAAATCAATAATTGATTAAAAAAGAATAAATGATCAAAAAAGAACGATCTCAGCAGTGCTGAAATTCGATCATTTAATAAAAATTTATAATGAATTGCTTGATGTGATAAATAAATTAAATTAATCGATAAATGATGAATCGTCGATTTAAATGATACAATATGTCTGAGTGATAAAAGATCTGATATTATACAATTGTTATTAATGAAAAAGCTTGATCAGACAATTGTATATCGATGTTATTATCAAATGTTGAGAATACGATTAATTAATTATGAGATGTTTATCAAGTTTATGATAAGCGATATGCTTATAATTGACGACACAATAATATCGACAATGTGATACATCAAAAAAATCATATTTTGAGTGATTGTAAATTGATCGATTCTTTTATGAGAATTGATTATCTATCAACTTCTTATCAAGTCATAAACTTGATAAGATATCGTTTGTTAAACAAATATAATAAGCTTAATAACATAACAATATAACGATTCTCTTAACAGATTTATTATAAACGTTATTATCACTACTATTATAAAAAATGCTTCTATAAAAGAAACTTTCACTATTTTAAAAGAAACTTTCGTTATTTTAATAGAAACTTTCGTTATCTTAATAGAAATTTTCGTTACCTTAATAGAAACTTTCGTTATTTCAATAAAAACTTTCGTTATTCAAGCAGAGAAACGCGTGACGAGAATTTTATTTATGTTACGAAAAAATCTTATTTATTATGTCAACGAGAAGAATAAATAACGTTTTTATATTCCGTTTATTATAAAACAAAAAATGTTCGAATAAATATATAATCTATCGAATTATAAAAATTATCATAAATATTATAACAAATTAATTCATACGATCTTTATTCGATATTTTTTTAAAAACTTACGTATTTATATAATATATTGCTTCGTTTATCAACTTAATCAAATCAAAAAACATAAATCTTACGAATTTCTCATTTTAATCGTTATCTCAATTTTTTTTTATATATCATAATTATGAATTTCATTATCGCATTGTTTTTCATTATCTCGAAAATGAATTACTTATTTATTATCATTTATAAATTTATCAAAAAAATATTATTAATGCTCGACAAAAAGATTTAACTTATTATTTAATAAATTAAAATCGTATTATATACATTATTATAACATAATTGCAGCGTATTTAAAAGCATTATTAATAATAAAAATTAAAAATTCATATTAGTTTTTTGAAAAGAGATTTTCAACAAATTACACATCAAATTTTTAACGTTTATCATTTATTATTCGCAAATAAACGATTAATTTAAACGAATCAATTAAACGATAAAAAAAATATTACGTTTTCATTTAATTATTAAATTAAATAATAAATGAAACGAAATCTTATTTTACATTCAAATTATTAACAATAATTTTCTTAATAACGTTATCGAATTAACCTTTAATAAATTATACTACAAATTTAAAATTAACGACGTCACAAATATGTTATTAATAAATGTTTTAAATTTATTCGAGAAAATCTTCAACAAGTTTCGTCTTATTAAGAAAAAGAAAACAAACGACGTTATAACGTTTATTTTTATCATTATAAAAACTCATTATAATTTTAAACACTTAACTTTTAATTTTAAAAAAAAAAGAAAGTTTATCTTAAATTGTATCACGAATATTTTATTTCAAATTTATTGAATAAGAAGTTATCGCAATAAAGGGTATCTTTTTTCAAAATGTTAACAAAAGTCGATTTTTTTGCATATCGATTACAACTTTCGTTTATTATACGAATTCATTTAATAATATCGATCATTTAATTAAAACCCGTTATTATTATAACAGATTTAAATTCGTATAAAAAAAAGGTCAATACGAAACCGTCACTCGTTTATAATAAAAACGACGATTTTAAAATAAATAAAATTATGAGCAAGCGTATTACGAATGAGAAATTTAAATATTTACTTAAACGAAAGAATTAAAAATATGAATATAATGTATAATATAAGCCTAAAAATTTCTTTAATGCGATGAATTTAATTGATAATTACGAACGAAAACAAACACTCATTTCGATTACGGATAAAATCATTAAAATTGTTAAAAAAGCACTTTTTGCGACGATAACCTCGTCGTTTATTCAAAAGAGAAAAAAAGATAAATCACGCAAGGATATAACTTTGTCGACTTAAAATCTCATATATGTTAATTATGTTACGTTTAATCAACATGCAAAAGACTTTTAAAGTTAAAAGTTTTTAATAACGTTTATTATTACTCACCGAATTTCTTTATTAAAAACGCAATTTTTTATATATATTTGTTTTTATTATAATAATAAACATTATTAACGAGAACATTAACTTATTTATTTTTCTTTGACATATATTATGATTATTGTTATTAACTTATAAAAGTCTTTTATAGACGCTTTTGCTGAGAAGAAATTAAAGAGCTTAAATTATTTTAATATTAACTTCTTCGTCTTCTCACAAATACGAATTTCTAGATAATAGAAATTTATCTTCTTTTCACATTATAATTGAATTATAACAATAAGCTTTTCTTTAATTTATCGTTAAATTTAATAAACGAATAAAAAGTCTTTATTATTTGCAATATAATTATATATGAGTGATTTAAATATTCGAGTCTTTTTAATTATAAATACGAGTATTAAAGTCTTTTACTCAAATTTAATATATATATAATAATTTAAACTTTTAATATTCGCATATACTTTTTCAATTCATATATATAATTTTTTAATATATATACGTAACTCTTTATTTCGAATATTTTTATTAACGCATTAAACACTTAATAGAAATTTAAAACTTCAACGCTTTAATATAAAAACTTAATTCGATATTTTATAATTGTATTTGAAAGAAAATGCAATGTTTATATTAAAAAAATAATTAATTTTCAACCTTTTTTGATTTATTGTTATATTAATTATATTTTTTTTATTATATAAAAAATTGCTTCAAAAAAGTTTTAAGAAAATAATTAATTTATTTTTATATCGCATTTTATTTCATTATTATATTTTAATAATTCGGTAATATAAAATTGAATGTTCGATGAAATGAAATTAAATATCTTAAATGAAAAAATGTTTTAAATTTTAAATCTTAGTTTTAAACTATTTATTTAATTATTAACGTCGAAAAATTTATTGATTTTATTAATTTATCTTGTTTAACTTTAAAGAATTACGTATATATATATAAAAAGATTATATATATATATATATTAAAAAATTACGTGCGAGTATTAAAAGTTATAATTTATATTAATAATATAAAAAAACAAAAATTATAAAAAGTAATTATAAAGAGCGATATTATAAAAAAAATACGTATTTGTTAAAACGTTAAATTTAATCGAAATTAACGTAAGTATAACGTAAAAATAAAAATATAACGTATATTAATATAATATAAATAAAAAAGAAATTATAATAATTAATATAATTGAATTTTTTTCTGCGATTTTAATAATTAATATAATTGATATTTTTAATATTTTTAATATTTTTAATTTTATTATTAAAAGAAATAAAATTTCATTTTCGTTTATAATTATTTATTAAATTTATAATATAAAATAAACATTTAAATACATTACGCATAAATTATTTACTTTTTATTTACTTTTATTTATTTTAATTTTATTATTATTTTGTTATAAACGAACGATAATTTCGTATTAATTTTTATATATATTTATATTTAAAAAAATGAGAATAGTAAATAAAAAATATTATATAAAATATTTAATTTCATAATAATAATGTTTTAAAATATAAAAATAATTTAAATTATATAAATCGTTAATTTTATTAATAAAAACATTTATTATTATATAATTAAGCTTTATATTTATATATAAGTTTCTTTTATTAATAAACTTTTATTTATCATAATTATATATTTTATTTTAATATAATCTTAATTTTGTATTATTATAAAATTATATATTTATTTAAATTCAAACTTTTTTAATAAAGTTTTTCATTTTTATATAATTATAATACTAAAAATTTAATTAATTATTTAATTAATTAACGTATATTCTTTTAATTAAAACATTATTAATAATTATATTATATTAAAATAAAATTATATTTAAATAATTCGATTGATAATTGAATTAATTTAATAATAAGTTTAAATTTTATTTATTTTATATTTATAAAAATTCTTTTATGCGACGATTATTTATTTTTAATTATAAAATTAAATTATATATATATTATATTACGAAACTTCGAAAAGTTATTAAATTATTAAATTATTAAATTATTAAATTATTAAATTATTAAATTATTAAATAAAATAAAATTAATACAATTTTAACGTATAAAAATATTCGTTTTAAATATATATAAATAATATTATTTGAATTTTAAATATATTATGTTTTATATTAACTTAATTATTAATATTATTATAATATTTATAATAAATAAATTTACGTTATATATTATTAATATATTAAATATTAAAAGTTTATTTTATAAAATAACTATAATATATAAACTTATAATATAATTTAATTTAATAAACTTTAATAATTAAATTTACATTTAATTAATATATTATTAATACAATTTCGATAAATTAATTATGCGTAATTTAGTAAATAATAATAATAATAATAATAATAATAATAATAATAATAATAATAATAATA